>JAJIBD010034473.1:0-30773 GCA_021461705.1 Cryptotis parvus | reverse complement strand
GGCAGGTGCCCAGGGCCTCACATTCTACCACTGGGCCACCTGCCCAGCCCCAAATTAGCATTGCCTCTAAATCCAATTGCCCGAAACAATAGGGAGAAGGAAGAACTGATAGCTTTACCTGTTTACACAGCCTTAATAGGTAGCTCATAAATATATTCTGTAACACTTAAAAGATCAAGAAAAATAGCCCGGTGCCAAATTATGTATTCTAGCAATCATATACCCTTAACTGGAAAACACATCAAAGCAGTCATATCAACCAGCTCATCTGTACGAGGCTTTATTTTTTAAAATCTTTAAACTGGCATCCAAAGTACGATTTTTCGAACACAGGGCCACTCTGAACAAACAGTTTAGGCCTGGTGTTACAATCTTTGAGCACAGTCTTGCCTTAAGTTTACGTCAGCGGTGTGGTGGTCACGAAGGTTGGTTTTAAGAGGTCAACCAAACCAATATAAATCGTGATTCACCCCAGGCAAAAATTAGCTTTGTAAAGACCTGTTTCTAGGCTCCACTAGGGAGGTATCCCCAGAGTTCCAAGTTCTCCTGAGTGAAGCTGATTGTGAATTCCCAAATTCCTGTATTACTTCTCCTTCAGCTTCAGCTCCTTTCAACTCTTCATAGGCTCCTGATTTACTTTATTTTTACTCTCAATCATTCGTTGTCGAGAGTTTTCATTTTACCTTCAGCTTTAGAGACGCCTTTCCTCCTGCACAAAGGCCAGCTCATGGTGCAATCTGACAGACAATATTCTTTGGCTACCTGCATTGGACTCACCAAGCGATAATTATTAGGATATAAGTATTTGCGATATTTCCAGACATTAACACCTAACACAAGTGTTCCAAAAAATGGTACTTTACATTGTACACTCTTGCAATCTGCTTTTTGCATATGTGCCATGTGGGCTTCTTAATGTCAGTAAATTCGTTTTATTTCTAAAAAGGTAATGTAGACATATTTTATGTAAAACATGAATTCAATCAATGAGCAAAAGAATATGAGTTAAGCAGGGACAAATGCTCAACCATTTCTATCCAATATCACCTCATGAATGCTACCCTGCAAGGTGTGCCATGTTTATTGGCCTGCAAGATCAGAAACTACCATTAGTTACCACCATCATCAACAACAGGCTTTTGTTCTGGCCACCACCAAACCGGGCCGCAAAAACATAAACAGGGGTCGAGCGGCACTGCCTTACACGGCCACTTTCGCCGGTCGGGTTCAATCCTGCACCCATATGGTCCCCCCGAGTAATCGCCAGGTGTAATTCCCGTGTTGCAGAGCCAGAGTTATGTATCCCCGAGCACGTCGGTGTGAAACTAAAAAGCAAAAACAAAAACAACAAATTCAAGTTTGCAGTCGATAAGTCAGGAGGTATTGCCGTCAGTGATCAATGGCGAACAAATATCTGGGAAGAAAGCAGTTAAACATTTATTTTCTAAAGTAAATGAGTGGCGAGTGTCGGGTAAGAGAAATAAAATGAGCTTACATTCACACCGAAATGACATTTTGTTAAAAAGCCAAATTTGACAGAATTACTAAAGATTCTTTTTCCTCGTGTATTATCACAGTAGAAGACTTGAAGAGATTTCAGTACTCCCATAATAATGACAGACACTATGCATTTATTCATTCCTCAGATAAACATCATGATACCTGGTCATGAGAGAAGCCTCAGGCTGCCTGGCAAGGCAGAAATATACTCAAGTCTAAATCTCCTAAGGCCCCTCACCCTGCTCTGTTAACAGTCATAGTTAATCCTCAGCCAGTGAGACCGCAATCGTCCTTCAGCTGAACATCACTCGGTGGGTCACACTTGAAGCGGGCAGAGGTTGGAGCCACACTAGTGGTGCTCAGGGAGGTGCCTAGGTAGCATTTTGGGGGTGCTAGGGAGGAGCCACATCGTGAGGTTGGGCCACTACATGCAAGGTAAAATTAGTCCCTACGCATTCTCAGGCCCCAAAATCAATCCATTTTAGAGTGGCTTCAGAGCCAGTAACAGCATCCAGTGGTAGGTGAAAGCACTGGTCTTGATAATACCTAGAGGTTCTGATTTGCAACAGGCCCCATACATTACTAAAAGAAATTTCAGATATTCCTGAAGACACTTTTATAACTGCCAGACATATTGACAGAACATGAGCCAAAAACAGTGCGGGTGAAAAGTGCTTGCATTGCAAGTGGCTCATCCAGTTCATTCCTGGGACCATATGATTTTCCACCACTGCTGTGACAGAACTCCCTGAGCACTCCCGGTGTAACTCCAAAACAACCTCCCCAAAGCAAAAGCAAGACCGGAGATACTCAGGTTAAGGTACTCATTTCGCCGGTTCAATCCTCTGCACCATAAGGTGTCCGGCTGCACCACTGACAGTGAACAATTGCTACCGCCAGCCAGACCAGTCCAGGAGCACCACTGGAGGTTCCCACCTCCCGAAGTCCTAAATTATAGCAATTGTTCATTTTTTCCTTCTTTTCTGTTTGTTTACTTTGGGGCCACATCCATCCGTGCCTGCAGGGCTCACTCCTGGTGTTGCCTTGAAGACCGAGTAGCGCCAATCAAACCAGGTGGTCTTATAAAGCAAGGTAAGCGTCCCAAACTATACTGACCTCTCTGGCTCATTTTCACTCATGAGTACCACACTCGCAGCAAGCTGGCACCAAGGTCCTGTCTGTCAATGCTTGTTATGGTGGGAGTTTATAAAGTAGTACAGGCCCGGCAAATGCGTTTGGGATCACTCAGGCCACAGCCAGCAGCGACAGGGATCAGATAGACCTCACATATGTAAGGCATGTGTTTCCGTCAGTTGACCTGTCCCTCAGCTCCTTATTTTTCTTTTTTTCACTGTACAGCCATTCATAGAATTTCTTTCATTTTTTCAGGGTCTTAAGTGACAACAGACTACATTAAATTGAACCCCCAGGTGGTCCCCACACATGACCACATGCCTATGAGCCACGTAAATGGCTCTAATATTTGTGCGGTGAGAGTAAGAGGAGGCACAGGATAGTCCCGGTGTGTGCGGCCGGGCCTCGCAGATCGCCAGTGTGTTCTGAGATCAGGCCAGGAAGCCCCTACCCGGCAGCCTGATCCCACAGCCCCGCCAACACCTCTCGTGTCCTGCTCGAGGCCCGCATTTGTTCCGCCCACCTGCCCCTCTCACACCAGGCTTGCCCACTTTCCTGAGGTACTCAGGTGATGCAGAAGTTCTTATTAGCGCCGGTCCAACTCTCGCAGCTCCCGCAGCTGGTAAACATCTTCCTCCAGGCAATCAACCTTCATCTCTTCCATTCGCTGAGCTCGTCCAGCTCGCCCTACACAAGCCAGACAGAGAGAATCACCAACGGCCCACGCTGCAGAACTAGCAAGCCAGTCAGTGTTTTGATGCCCTGCACTTTCACTCAGCACGGCATGCCTGTGGGAGAGCAAAGGCCTCTGGAGGGGTGGGGAGAAAACACCCGCTGTCTGTTCCCAATCAGGCTCAGAAAACAAACAAAGCTAACAACAGCCTGATTATTCCGGCCGTAGCTCGCAGACTGCAAAGGTCTGGCACCATGTTCCTTACATAATTATATTCAGACACGGTAAATCAGCGCAAATGGCGAGGCCTCCGATACAAACCCAAAATGAGATCCTAGACAGAGTCGAACTCACCTGCCTTCAAGGAATTATAAACTTTTATGCAATAAATCAGAATGGTCCCTCGAATTACGACATGCTTTACAAACATCCCTGAAATTCTTCCACAGTACAAATCTTCAGCATTGACTTATGATCACCGTTTAAAGATAATTCTTTTTTGCATCATTTTGTATACACATCTGGGTTTTTTTTCCATCTACCTTAAACGTCTACTCGAGCATTAAGAGACAGCGCCACAGACACCCCCTTCCCTTCTTTCCTCGCCCACGGTCGCCCAGTGTTGCATGACTGCCCGGCATCTTCTATCCGCGCTAGTGCTACCTTCATGGATACCAACAGTGCAGAGTGGGGCAGTTAACTTAGCTCCTGCTTCAACCCTTCCCATTCAGCCCATGCACGAAGCTGCCCCTTCAGTGGGAAACTCAGACCCTTCCGCTCTTCAAAGACCTCTCCAGGGGGCAGCTCATATGTACCTACCACACTCAGTGCTGCTTCCCAGAGTCAAAGCTCATTCAAATCTTTTCTGCCTGTGTGGCTGTCCCTAAAAGGCTCCCACCCAACCCAATATCTGGTACTCGAAGCGACACGAACCTGGCTGACCACTCGCGCCCTCTATTTTCGGTGCTCTTATCATCCAATATTATTTTTGCTTCTTCCTACTTGTTCCCTATGCTCATATAAGGGCTTTGTGCCTTTGAGTGCTTTACTCCCTGCAAGCTTCCCAGAGCAGGAAACAGGGTGAACTAAAAAATATTAGCCTTGATAAATATTTGGACAACAGATGGATATGCAGCCACAGTAAATGCAGAAGTACCAGATCTGCTATGACCAACTATGTGCAAGTGCATTTTGTTTTCTATTCAGTCCACTGCTTCACAAAGCCACAGCTCAGATGCTATGTGTGCCGATGAATTCGGCCAAAGTGACCATGATTTATTTTATTGGGGCGGAGCACTTGGGAAGCGAGGAGATGGAAAATAGGCATTCGAGGTAATTTTGATTTAGCTTGATCACGAGAGTCTGAATGCTTCCTGCGGATAGGAGATGCTCGTCATTCCGATTTATTTTCCTATTAATATGGTGTTCCATAAAAGAGCTCGGCCTAGGACGTTTAGAACTCCTGCTTTCCAGCATATGGTTGTAAGTTCAAGTCCCCAGTGTTCCACATTCGTAGAGAGTGGTCCTAGCAACTTCGTTACCCAGATCCCCAAAGCCATGATCTGCCAGACATAGACATCTAAAATTATCACGCCAAGTGTAAAGTATAATGAAAATGAATACGCAGCCCCTAAAGCAGGCACCCTCAACTGGTAGAAGATGTGGGAAAGACCCTTCAACATGAAACGCGATCGACCCAGACTGAATTCTAGCACCAATATAGTTCATGCTCACTCCACAAGGATTGATCCCCCAGCACAGCCCTTTATGCTTAAAAAGAAAAACCAACAACAACAAGTTTGTGTCATTAAGGTCTGAAATTATTCATGTTATCTAATGCAAGTTCTAGGTTTGATGAAGTTATTTTAGCAGGTGACGGAACCGCTGGTCCATGGATGTATGCAAGGCACGGTGCTTTACCACTGAAATCCATATCTTCAGCTCAAATGAAACAAGCTTTTAAAATGTTAAACAGTCAGGCGGTATAAGATATGATTTCTGTTAGATGGCAAAGATGCAACTTTGTATGCAATGAGACCTGGTTTAGTACCTAACACCACCAAAACAAGTAGGAAGAAAAGAAGGAGGTGGAGCTAATTTCCCGGCTCACGTGGGAGCAGCCTATGGAGTTTCGAGGTGATGGAAATGGCTAGTCCCTGGTGGAGAATTGAACATATTCTCCTAGACAGCAGACACCACGCGGTGGCTGCAATAGGTTTGACTTGGAGCGGATTTGGGCTCCTCCTCCCACTCCTCCACCTCCATGTTAGCATACTTTAAGCAAAGTGGCTCGCAGTCTCCACAACCAGCAAAAGCCTAATACTGGGAATAGACTTGACTAATCAATAGTTAAAGGTGCGCTGTCATTATAGCAGCCAACTAAAGAGTTCAGATAACAATGAAGGCGTAGAATTGGTCCTTCAGCATCTTTTCACATTTATACTGTAATGATCATTATAGTAAACAAACTTGTAGGCTGATGGAAAGAATGAGGAATTATAATGTCACACTAGAACTATATAATAAGGCATTCTTATGTTATTAACCAAATATCTCAGGAGGGCAAGCCACAACCAAGATAAGGAGAGAGAGAGAGAAATACAGAAACAGAGACAAGAGGAGAAAAAGAGAAAGAGAAGAAAGGTGCCTCTGCTATAGTTTCAGTGCTGGGTGTAGTGGGAGGCATTGCAGTGTAGGAATGGGGCACTGGTGTAGGCTGGTGCTGGAACACTGTATTAGAGACCCAAATATGAACATTCTCGTAATCAGTATTATATCAATGGTGATATAATAAAGTTAAAAAAGATGTAGGAGGAGGTGTAGAAGGAAAGAGAAGAGGAGGAGGAAAGAGGCACTCATCAACATTAGTTACAAAGTGAAAAAAAATCGTTGATGGGCCAGGTTGAACCCACACCACAAAGATCATTCAAGCCCAAACGGAAAGAGTGTTTTTGGTGATAAATAATCCCAAACATTAATCACATTGAGTAAGAGTTAGTATAATTGTATGTATCTGAATAACTTTTTTATAGTATTTACCATTTAATGAGAGTAGAAATGCCTTATTGGAAGTATTCTAACACTATTATTGAGCCCTATAATAACCTGCCAGAATACATCACCCTCTTGACAACTTTGTAGGTCAAACCCCCTTCTGTTTATCGGGGTCCAAAAGTTTCACAGTTACTAACAAAGCCAGGGGGCTTCAAACTCCAGACCATTCTACTTCCAAATACACCTCCTCTTCCAGTAACACCATAATTTTTATGCCACAATCAGGATAAATGAAACAATAGTAGGCTTAAATTGTGTCTTATTTCACCATCATGAAAAAGTAATGAAAGGCTAACACGCCAGAGTCCTGCCTGTGTACAAGGATATCCACTATTAAATTGCTCTTAGAAAACAGTGCCATGCTGTGCCAAGAAATGAAGACATTCCTCCAAAACGTTATATATCAATGAGGTCATGAAAGTCCAAGGGTGTTCCTGAACCGAGGGGTACTAATAGATGGAACAAGTTATGTTGCGTCTTTTTATAGAGCCTTCTGAAAAAGGCAATTGTCAGGTTCTAATGAAAAGGAGTTACAAGAAAAGTGAATTACAACCCATGATAAGCTGGTAGCAAATCTTTGAAAAGCAAAACTGTGATTAATCAAATTAGGCCATGATGGATGGTGATTTTCAGGCAAATGCTTAACATTATAATTTTCTGACTGTACGCTGGAATTAAAAAGAACACTGTACTAACCCAAATATGTCTGCTAGTGCAATGGTTAAGAAAATATGACAACCCAAGTTGTTGAACACTATAATGTTTTAAATGCAGCCCGGCAGCCTGTAGATAAATAATGAGAGGAAACAGCCACTGAGGTTCTCACACAGAAATCAACAAGGAAAATAATATTGAAGCCTGAAAAGCCAGAACAACCCTAACCCAGCCAAAACAAGCCTGATAAAATATCGTTAAGAAATAATTTGAGTTCTATGAAATCAATTCTCCCAGGAAACAAGAGCAGAGTCGGTAAAACAAGTCAAAGTACTTCAAGACTAGTATGGAAAGTTTGAAGTAGGTGGGACCCACTCATTCATGGATGTCTCTAAGCTCACAGATTAAAAACTTATTATTAAATAAAACATTTTCCTTTATTTCACACTAAATTAATTACCTTCGTTTGAGTCTATTTTAAAACGTTTAAGTATTTTAAATGTTCCTCTACACACGGCAAAACACCATTAACATTTAAAAAAAGCATAACAATGGAGACACAAACAAGCAAAATCTTAGACTTCCATGGTCAAACAGTGGTTACCTCAGAAAAGAAGTAACTTGGGGTCACCTCCATGGCAATGAAGAGGTACTAGGCTTGGTGATGAGGAAATATGGTCTCGTATTAAAAACAAATTTTAAGTTCCCAAACCCATATCTTTAAAGTTTAGTTAATATTGTAACAGCATTTAACATGTTACATGATCATTATCCCCTGAAAGCTGCTGTTTTCCAAATTTTTGTGGACAAAATGATAATCCTCAAAGTCACACCCACATTCACAGCCATTCTAAGTTTTTACCTACATCCCCACTTAAACCCATATAGGAAGGAAATAATGAAGTATCATAGCATTAGCTCAAACCTAAGATTATAAATGAAATGTTCCCAATAAAACCCCACGAGGATAATTTTATCCACAAATTATATTAACCTTTGTTTAAAGATGTTTCTTAGTGTCAGTGATTTAAACGCAGAGAAAATGTAATCTAAACCTGTCCTGTGCCTGTACAGAACTGAAATCAATAACTAATTCCATGTTAATGGTCCTCTTTAAATGGTCCGGTCTGTGACGTCTGGGCTGCTAGCACCGTCTACTGTTGTAATAAATTCTGCCTTCTCTGGAGCGCAAACAGAGATCTTGTTGTCTGCACACATACAATAATTTATTTCCTCTGGACAATGGGAAATGTTCTGCACAAGTCCCAAATGAGCGTCATGCAGGCTGCTACCGTTACTGCGACAGTCCAGCCCGCAGCCAAAGCGGCTCCGGCCATCCCGTTTCTACATTACAACCAGAGTATCACAACCGCCTTTCATGGGCTGGATGCCATGGGGAAGCAGCAGTGTGGCAAGGAATGCCGGGGAAGAGTCTTAATCCTGCTCACATTAACCTTCCTTGTGATAGTGGTAGTGGGGAGCCACGAGGGGAGAGTGAAGGAACTGACGCATTTAGACTTCAGATCCGGGCCAAGCTTATTATGCGTCTGTGTATCAGTGACCTGCGGGGGGAGCAGCCACGGTGCTCTCCAAGCGCCCACTGAGTGCCTTGAATTTCGCACACTGTCTCAAGCCGTGGTCCCGCTTTTAGTAGCTGGTGAGGGGATGGTCGGCCTATAAACCCAAATGATCTTCCCAGCCAGTCCCCTAAGGAAATCTCTTTCAAAGAATCTACTGTTGTTCGCCCTTGTCGCCGGCAACAACTCTACCAAAAATAAAGCTTATGAAACCAACCAGAGAAAAAAAGAGCAAAGTCGCTTGCTAGAGGCTCCCAGAGCAACCCACTGCCGTACCAGCTATGGACTGCAAAGTACCTCAGTTTAACTCTATTTGTAAGAGGCAGCAGATGGGGAGGGAGGAAACGTTGGGATCTCAGATCCTGTTAGCTTTTCCAAATAAGTCAATGAACGGGATGAAAATCTACCTGCAAACCTTCTTGTGGAAACAGAATTATAATGAATAATACTTGCAATGAGCAACTGGCTTGTCGGGTTTGGTCTCTGGTTAACTGTAGCATGACACGGCGGCAGACAGGGGCGAAGCCCCGGCAGCTCAGTAAGAATTGTTCACGCTGAGAAACTGTGCTGTAATGAAGAAAGAGGGTAAAGCCTTCAGTTCTACCAAGCCAGCCGCTCACCTGAATTTAGTAGACTCACACTACCTGGAGTTCAATGAGGTGGCGGTCAGAGCCAGTGAGAAAACTAACCTGACTGCTTTCCTGCAAAGATCCAGCTACCTGATGGAGTCCTTCGCATTTTTAAATTTCTTCCCTTTTTAATGAAAGTAAAGGTCACTACTGACTCCACAACAGGGAGGTGCCAAATTTCTTGCTGATATTTTAGTTATTTTGTAAAATAAACCAACAGGGGCCGGATTTAGTATAGCATGTAGGTTGCTCGCCTCACCTGCAGCCTAATTCGTTCGATCCCGGGATTCATATGGTCCTCAAGCATTGCCAGCGGCTCTTGAGTGCAGAGCCAGGGTAGTCCTTGAGCATCGCCGGGTGAACCAAAAGCAAAAAATAATAAATGTGCTGTAGTATTTGATATGCCAAACACCAGTAACATTTATATTAGGTCATTCCCAGACCTAATATAATTGTTTGAGGCTCTTTATGTTCCTGAAGCAAGCGGATGCCTTTTGGGTTCTACTAGCATGAGAGATATACATGGAGATGGCACAGCCCACTCTGAAGCAAATGGGAAACATTTAACGGAACAGGTGATAGTGATAGTGAATAATAATAATCCAAACAGTCTGGTCTAAGCCTGCGGAAAGTCGCTGATTTATGCTCACTAAGAGGGTCCCTGATATGGTTCAGACGCCAGTTTTGTGCCTTGATTGCCCGCATCACGGTGCTCAGGAAAGTGATGTCCTTTTACAGTAACAAGAGCCCACTGTCTTGGGAAAGAATGCAGTTCTTCAGGTGCTGCCACAGCCTCTAGCAGATATCAAAGCTTTAAATCTCTGAGTCTCTTTCTCGTTGGTAGTACCATTTGAAAGTTGACGCTCGCTCAATCTAACTAAACAGCTTGTGACTTCGGGCATGCCCTAGCAATGTGCAAAATAGAGGACACTTTATTCTACCAGATGAGAGGAGAATCTAGCACTGAGCGGTGCGAAGTTTAAACACAAGGTGGGGTCACTCCCACTGTCTCTGCGCCCACGGAGCCACTGGAGCGTCAGTTCCTGCACGGTGCCTCTCTGACCTTTAGAAAAGACAACAGTTGGTTTTGGGACATTTTGGGGTCGAACCAGGCTGATGCTTCGGACCAATACGTGCACATATTTTAATTGCTCTACCCAATTGTCGCCGTGGTCGGCTTTTGAGATGGACTTAAAGCAGCCGTGTTGTGGTTTATGACACACATCCTCAGCACACAGCAAGAAAGCATGTCTCTCCCAAAGCCGAAACAGTGTGTTTGGGACTTTGATGATGGCTTGTGCAGGAGGCTGGGGGAGAGGCGGATGTCTTTACTGGGTCCCCTTCTTCCATAGCAGAAAACAAGAGGTCCTCTCGGAGAAGCTGTGACTGGGGAACATTCTGGGTTTGGAAACAAATTCCAAAGCAGCCAAGTAGAAAAGTGATCTAAAGTATAAAACTGAGATAAACTCTGAGGCGAAAATGATGCAACATGCCGGTTAGCTCTTTGACATTAAAAATTTATTGTGTTTTCTTGGGTTTCAGCATCCTCGTCGGTGGAACTGAAACGATACGTGACAGCAATTGATTGACAGGCAGATAGACCACCAGTGGCTCACACTTCAGTAAGTCATTAAACATACAGTAGTGTGCTAAAGCTCGCATTGGCGGACAATCACAGATCTATCTTCAACACACTGATCAGATGGTATTAGAAATCTATTTAATTACTCATAAATTCAAGAAAGGAGCAAGAGCAAACATCCCATTTCAGGCATGGCTCTGAATAAAATCGTATCTTAAGTGATCAGAGATGCAATAAAAAACATCACACGCCAGAAACTCAGAATTGGGGAGATGAAGTTAAGCGCGGGCAAGTTTGCCATTAATTGAACAAACCCACTTCACCTTAGGGAGCCATATTTACCATGCAAGTGATTCTGCCGCTGGCTCCACAGAGAGTTTCCATGAATAGCTGACTTTCTCCCGGGCAAATTCTGCATTGACTGTCGCAGGGCCTGTTACTGCAAGAGAGTAGACCAAAAGCAAGGTACTGCTGGAAGTATCTTGCTCAGTTCTCAAATTAAGCTCCGGTCTTCCTTCCTCGGCTCTACTTAATCAACCGTTCGGTCCAAGTTCAATGACCAGTGCGCAGATGAGGTCTGGGTTTAGACTTTCCGCAGATATAATGAATGCTAGCCCACTAGTCATTCACCTCCCAAGTTACGGTCTGTGGGTCTCA
This sequence comes from Cryptotis parvus, assembly GCA_021461705.1. Taxonomy (NCBI): domain Eukaryota; kingdom Metazoa; phylum Chordata; class Mammalia; order Eulipotyphla; family Soricidae; genus Cryptotis; species Cryptotis parvus. The sequence goes on along the minus strand of JAJIBD010034473.1, from coordinate 19,313 downwards.
CAAGCCCTTAAAATTTAACTCCATGGCAGACGGTCACGCTATTTATGAAACCTACCACACATGAACCTTAACTCCTGGACACTTTCCACCAAAACGGATATGCTTGGCCACCTACAAAACGCGGCCGCTTCGGTTATTTTTAAAAAAAACTTATTCAAATGATAAAACAGGCCCAGCTGGAAGTGTTCGCCTTTGCACGCGCCGTGCCCAGTAACTCGCTTGATCCTCGGTATCCCATATGGTCCCCGCTCAGTGGCTCTGGCGTGTATAGTCTACAGTAATCTCTGAGCATTGTTGGGTGTGACCCTCTGCCAAAAAAAAAAAAACTTATCAAGAACTAAAACAAGTAAAACTCCTGCTCTCAGTATAACCCTCTGATTTGATTCAAGTCGCCACGTGGGGTGCCTGGATCACACGCTTTTGTAAATCACCTAAGCAGAGCGCGGTGTTCACGCCAGTTCAATAAAGGAGGTCCACAGGTCGGTAATCCATGAATCCGCACCGTGAGAAATGCTTATATGAGGTGAGGCTCAGTTTGCCTTGTGCCTCAGGAAAGCGGTGGCGTGGACTGTGGCCTCAACCTGATGCCGGGCTAGCCACGCACAGGCAGCGCTATTCCCAGCAGCGCGAGCCTGGGCGGTCCTCAGTGCAGGGCAGGGCGCGGAGACGCGAGCTCTGGGCGGCGCTGGAGCTGCCGGCCCAGTGCGTCTTTTTCAGCACGTGGCCAGTGAACCTCAGCCTCTGGTCTACAAGTGACCGCTCACAGGGCAAGGGTATTATGGGGCGCGCCAGAAACTAAATGTCCACACAGCCACGTCTGCTCCGTCGCATCCTGAGATGGGCAAAGGCAGGCGCGGAGAGAGAGAAGCAGGACTGAGTGGACACTTGGTCCTGTGAAGTTTTGCCTTGTGCTCCTGCGCCCCAAATCCAGCCCCTGCGGTCAGGTTTGTCGGTCGGCTCGGTCCTCCCCCGCAGCACCTTCGGGACCCCACCCCGGTCGCGGCGGCTCACCTAAGGTAGTCGTTCTGTGCTGTAGCTCCTCCTGCTTCCGCCGCAGTCTCCTCCTCAGCGGCCGCCACCAGCCGTGGCTGCACCCCTGAGCCCGGCTCCTTCGGGGTCCCAGTACGGCGCTCACCCCGGGGGTCCCCGCCCTCCAGGCTTCGAGGGTACCCCGAGAGGGTTACCCAAACTGAACCAGCGCAGGCTGGTGGAGGGCAAAGTGGCGAGAGCGTGAGCCCGGCCAGCGGCAGCGCTGCCCTCACGGGTCCTCAGGTAGCCGCACTCTGGAATCGCCCCCGGGACTCGCTACTCTTATGGCGGGGCGAGGCTCGCTCCGACAGCGGCCTGAGGGGCAGTGGAGGAGGTCGGAGCTGCTGTCCGTATGGCTGTTGGTCGAGACTGGAGGCGGGGCGCTGAGCGCCGGGCTCATGGCGAGCACCACGGTGGGCACCGGGGCGACGGTACTGAGTCCAGGCGCGGGCACGGAGCTGCGCGCCCGTTTGTACAATTCCGGTTTCCTGGCGGCAGCGGCGGGCGACGGATCGAGCCCGGGCGGCGGTGGCGCGGGGTGTTTCCCCCGCCCGGGATGGAGGCTCGGCGCGCCTCACCTCAGAGCGGCCCGGGCTTGGAGCCACCCGCCGCCTTGTGGCTCATGCCCCGGCGGCGGCTAGTCCAGGTCCCGGAGCTGGGCTGCCGCTGCGCCGGGAAAGTCGGCGGGGGTGGCCAGCCCATGGGAGGGCGGCGCCGCCCGCGAGGTTGGGCGAGCGTGGCGGTGGATGGGGCGCGGCCCGGGGAAAACTTCGCCGGGGCGGGCGCGGCGCCTCGGCCGTGCGGGTCCGGCGTAGGGGTCCGGCGGGGAGGGCGCGCGGGTGCGGCCGCCTCCCGCTCGGCCAGCGGGTGCAGGTGGTGGGCGCGGTGGTGCGCGCCGGGCAGCTGCGGCTTCGGATCGAAAGGGCGCGCCGCCGTGGCCATTCAGTTGCTCCATGGCCCGAGCCGGGGCCGTGAGCAACGGCAGCTCGGCCGGCGGTCTGGGGCCAGCGGCGGCGACGTGCAGGCGGTTTGCGCGTTCGCTCATTCCGGTCCCTGGCCCCACCTGGTGTGGGTGCCCCTAGCTCCCGCGCGCCGCTGGCCCCCGCAACCCTGGCCGCTAGGCACCGCGGGCTTCGCGGCCGCCACCGCCAAAGCTAACCCGCCGCGGCGTGGGGGTCACTGACGCTGGCGTGGTCCCGGCCTTGCGCGCGGCGCCCTTCGGCCGCTCTCGGCCCACGGCGCTCCGGGCTCCGGCACCGCGTCGCGCACCCCGCTCTGGCGCCGCCACAGGCCGCCGTGGGCCGCGCGCTCGCCGCTTCTTGCGTCCCGCTTCCCTGCTCCTGCGCCGCGCCGGCCGGCGCTTTCGGCCCCCCGCGCTCCCGGCGTAGGAGTGGTGCGCGCGCGCGGGCCCCGCCTCCGGTGGCGGCGCCGGGGATCGGGGGCAGGGGTGGGTACCGCCAGGGCGGCCGCCGCTCCTCGCGCCCTCGCCGCCCCGGCGCGACCCCTCCGGGCTTTCGGGCCGCTAGACGCGCAGAGCAGATAAGATGGCGGGAAGTGAGGCCCTGGGGTAGGCCCTCCCGACTTAGAAACACGGGAGTCTGGGCGACACTGTGTGCGCGCCCCCCACCCCCAAAGCCTCCCACCCCTTAGTTCCCAGCCGCAGAGCCTAGCTCAGAGCCAGGTCTGTGCCCCCCCCAGCTCTTTAGGGACCGCGGGTACCTGACGTAGCGGGAACCCTCTGGAAGCATCAAAGCGGCGCCGCGCTCCACAGTTAGCACCTAAGATCATATGGAGCTTGGAGAGGAGGCCGCCCCTGAAATAGGAGAAGAAGCTCGCCATGAGGGTCAGTGAGAGAACTCGGCATTGGTCCAGCGGCCATCTGGGCACGGCCTGACCATATGTCATTGATCATCGCTACCATAGTTGAACTGAGGTTTAGGGGCAGACAGGCACAGAGAGGTCCCTGGTTGGGGACCTCAGCCAGGCGGTGGCTGAACCCCATGGCGCCTACCACGACCCTACTTCCCACCCCTGCCCAATGCCCCGCTTTCAGTCCTGGGCTTGTTCAGAAGCCAGAGGTCAACCTTCTTGGGCCCCTTAGGTCCCGGGTCATTTCCCTCTCACCTGCCTGTTTAGTTAGAAAACACTGTAGGGATATAAATATTATGAAACCAATATCCAGGGTCAGGCAAACATGGATCAGGAGGTCTCGTCAAGGTGGACTCTATCGCAAACGTAGGAGTCAGAGGTTGGTAAAGAACAGAGAAGGAAACAGCGCTGGGGCTAATAATTATCAACGCGAGATAATGCCAGCTTAGAACTGAGCATTGAATAGAGGGGGCAAAAAGATACACATGAGGACTCCTAAATGTATAGATTGCAACTATAATGTGTAGAGAGAAAGAGAGAAAGATAAATAACCTGCTATAGAGGCAGACTAGGAGGGTGAAGTGGAACCAGGAACATTGGTGGTAAGGCACTCAGGGATGTGTGCTGGAACACTGTATGACCGAAACCCAGATATGAACATCTTTGTGTATATTCATAGATATTTAAAACAAACACTAGGGTCATAATGGGAATACGCAAACCATCAAATGCTTTTCACATATGAGCTGGGGCTATGCCTCTGGCGTTAGATGCTGAGCATTCCTGAGAGCTTTAAGGTCTAGCCTGTCGTCTAGACACCGCCAGGTGCTAAGAGCAAGTAATCATAAGTTAGTGGAGCTGCACCTTGCTGGAAGGACGGTCTGGCCTGCAGGTGAGTGGACGTCCCTGAGTCGAGGCTTAGTGTGGAAAGGACAGGTGGGATAGGATTTAGAGTCCTACTGAGTGTGAAAGGGTGCTAGTGACTGCAAGCGGGTTGACAGGTTTATGGGAGGAAATACCAAATACTAAAACTTAATAGATAGTAAAAGACAATTGCTCTTCACCTATGTTTTAAGTGCCAACAGTCCCTGCAGTTGTACCCCTAAGACACACAGGCCAGAAATGTAGACCACCTCCCAACACTATAACTAATAAACTGGCACGGCACAACTAAAGGATGCGCCCTTAGGGGACTGATGCGTAAGTATTCCAAAATGGGCATGTGCTTGTAATCAAGATACTGGCTCACTTCCAGGCCCCAATGCTCCCAGCCACAGAGCTGAGCACTTCCAGGTGTGGCTTACAGCCACCATAGTAATAATGAAAAGAAAGTGCACAACTAGCCCTCCCGCCTGCAAGTGCGTGAGCACTACAAGCAGGTGCTTGAGCCGAGGCTGGTACCTGGCACACACAAGTGTGAGAAAGTAGGGGAAAGAGGAAGGAAGCAGATTTATGGGGCAAAGGAAAAAAAGACTAAAATTTAGATTTAACTAGCTGCTCCCCTCTGTAAAAAGTATACAGAATAATAGAATTTTGTAAAGGTGTGTCTGGGGTAGGCAGGCCGCCATACAGCCGCCCCTCCCTGAGAACCGGGGCTTGAGCCTCCCAGCAGCAGCCGCTCTGGTGTAAAAGGGACGAGATTGGGCGAGCTGTTGAGTAACTCCTCTGTCTGAGCTCATGCAGGTGCTCTGAGTCTCCTTTGGCGCAGATTCCACTAAACCTCCATGGGTACTTGGTGGTGGAAAAGGCCAGTGATAGCAGAGAAAATCGCTAGCAAGGAGCTGGGCAGCTGTCCCCTAGAGGGCGCTGAAACTCTCTCCTTAGCAGCAGCCCGAGGAGACCCGCCTAACGCAAATATTGGTCCCTTGAGCGCTCAACGACCAAGGACTGGGACCTTCACCCCGCACCCGGAGGTAAAGATGACACCCTCACTTTCTGAAACACTGATTCCTGGACTTAGCACAGCTCACCAGACCCTCAAAACCATATACGGTCACGCTAAAGACCACCTCAAAAACGCCCACATAAAATTTTGTTTTCCAAAAACTATTACCAGGTGAACACTAATATTTTTATTCAGCTCCCTTAGGTGGAAATCTGAACTACAATTTGTCACAGATCATTAACCCTGACATTATTTTCTTCTTCCGACTTCTGCTAGTGTTATCAATGTTTAAACATTAAAAAATGTTCAAACATTAAAAAGTATTTGTTTTACCTATAATTAAATGAGCAGGTGTAAAGGACATCTGGGTGCATTTTTACGGGGCATATGATTTGAAAAAAATGCTGCGGTTAAATCAAGGAACGAGCCCCACCCTCCGTCGTCCGGGCCGCGCCAAGGCCGAAACGAGCGGGACAGTAAGCGATGGAGACAACCGCTGACTAGACGCCATTCATCGCGGTCCACCACGGATGTCAAAAGACACGCGGCCGCCCCACCTACGCCTGTTAAGACCCTGGAAGGAACGGTTTGAGGCTCTTCATATTCCTGAATCAACCGAGATGCCATTGGGCTACATTGGCAGAATTTGATAGGGTCAATGGAAATGTTACGCGCCCGCTCGAGTTAAATCGATGAGTAACGGGATTCAAGTGATCCTAATTACTAAGAAGGCATGGACGGTACACGATTTAAAGGAACTTTAAGATCTTTTTAGCTTTTATTCTGCAACAGATACAAAATCAAGTCTGGAACGTGTTGCCCGGCCTCTTTCGTCCTTGCTCTGCTTTCTCGTGGAGGAAGAGTCCAAAAGTGGTTTAGGCTCCTGCGTGTGTTGATCAGGTTTGCCCAGTAGGGGAGGCCAGGCATTCAAGTGAGTTCTCTCTCTCTCTCTCTCTCTCTCTCTCTCTCCCTCTCTCTCTCTCCTTCCTCTCTCCTCCCTCAATCTCCTCAATCTCTCTCTTGTTTTGTGGGCTACACTCCCATACAGTTCGGCCCTCATGTGCTGCCTGGATGTTGTACTCAGAGCCGAGCTGCAAGGTGATCACCTGCGCCTCTATTCTCTCTCCAGCCCTCTTCCCCTTTCGGGGAATTTCTTTGTGTGTTTTGCTTGGGGACAGGCCTAGTCCCAGGTCCACTCCTGTGGTGCTGAATAGGCCCTCAGGTTCCCTGGAGGAAACCTGCCCTCCAGCTCCCAAGATGACGTCCCCACTGTTGCAGACGATTCCTAACCCTCTCAGGAGCTTCAAGTGGCCTTCTTTGCTGGGCCTAGGATCTTCATGGCTGGCTTTACCTCCCACTGATGATCTTCCTGATATGGTTGAGCCGTCACCTGCTTCACTTCAGTAGGGGCGGTCCTGGATGCCACACACCGCAACATCCTCGAATTCCTTCATTGTCTATTTTTTTCTTTTGGGGTTTGCTTATTTGTTTTTTGGTTTATTTTTTTCTTTTTGTGCTGTCAATCCTAACCCTTTGATTCTTCTCTCCTTGCTTGCCTTTGTGACTTTTCATCCTCTCTGTTTTGTCAATACTTACCTGGCGTGCTCGAAGCTCCCGAAGCTCCACCTCAGGGCTGCGCCTGATGCTCCCTGACCCCGAAAGTACTCTTTTTTTCCCTTCTTTCTTTTTGGGTCACACCACAATGCTCAGGGGTTACCCCTGGCTCTGGACTCAGGAGTTACTCCCTGGCGGTGCTGGGCCATATGGGATGCTGAGATCGCACTCCTGATGGACTAGGGCAAGGCAAACGCCCCTCCTGGCAGTGGCGACTGAAACCCATGTTGATCTTTTGAACTGAAGATTTACAACTCACCCTCATCTTAGGTTATTCAGTAAGGAGGACACCACTTAAATACTTACTAAAAAAAAATAATAAATAGTTTTTTTTTTTTGGTGTGTCACCCGGCAATGCTCAGGGGCGCAGATGGTTTTAAACTGATGATTTATATTATAATAGTTTTAAACTAATGTGAGTACAACACACCTCTGTGTACTCTGCCTTTGAGCGATTGCCTCTCCAGCAACAGAATTTGACTGCTTGTGCTTATATTAGCTTGCATATTTAACTTTAAATTTTCCTTTTTCTTAAATTTTGAATTACTATTGAATCAACAGGACCATTCAAAGCTGTTCTTATGGTGTTCCAACACCCTGAAACATAATCTTTGTTATAAATTACCTAACATTATTTCTTTATTATATTCTGTGGCATTATATTCATATTAGTTTTATTTTTTTGGTTTTTTGGGTCACACCCGCAATGCTTAGGGATTCATATTAGTTTTAAACCAATGTGAGTTACTTAAACTAAAAAACTTTTTATATTCTTTATTATATTCAGTGACTATTATATTGTTGTATATGTGCGGCATATATGGGCACACATATATCAGTGAGTGTGTATACCCACATCTGGGAAATTTACACATCTAGTGTCAATTTTGTTTCAGACCTTTGGAGACAGGTGACCAAGGGTCCTACAATGTTGAGGGCTGAGGGAAGCCTTGACCTGTAGGATCTGAGTCTCAGAGGACGTCGTGATAGCTCTGAATGAAATTCTCTCCAAAAGCAGAAGAAACAGCAAAATATCTTTTTTTTTTTGAGGTGAAGGGGACTAAATGCTGGCAATTTTAGGAAACATCCTCTTCATGAAGTTAAGGAGTTCATATTTTTTCAAATGCATCTCTGGTCATATTTGATAAACTTAACTTGTAGTTCGCCTTTCTTTCTCTACAACTAATTTGCTATGTTAAAAGAAACATTTTAAAACCATTTTTAGAATGTTTAACTTGGAATTTGCACTCGGGAAAGATGTGTAATTAAGCAACGCTTAATCAGCGCCTCCTCTGGGATGAGTACCATGTCTATTCTGAAAGCGTTAGGAAATCAAAGTGTTGCATCATCACCTCTTTAACTTGCAACTTTGCAGGTTTCACCATGTAATTCTGATATGTATAGATGTCCTGTGTTCATTTTATTACTTTTCTTCGCTTGTGTGGTGGTCTAGTTGCCTTTCATTTCCTTAGTTTTGGGGCCACACCTGTGTGGCTCCTCAAGGCTTAGGATCACTTCTGGTGGGGCTCAGGGTCATGCGGCTGGGGATCAAGCTCCAGGTGGCTGTGAGCAAGCGCCCAACCCTCTGTACTATCTGTGTTCACATTACTGCAGTTTCCTGTCATCTCTTTTTTTTCCCTATCTGCGAGGTTTCTACCTTTCTAAAATATGTAGATCTGAAATTAAAGACATCAAATATCAGTACTACCTGCTGTCTTTGACTTTCTACCAACGTCCACATCCATTTTCATACAAAATAAGAGTAGGTCCGCATGGAAAGCAAAAATTAGAAAAATGAATTTTCAGCCAGTCCATAAAAAAATACGGGCATTACTTATGTAAATATTTCACAATAAACTCATGAGGTAGGAAACTATATAATAGAACATAAAATATACTTCAATTATTGTTTCTATACAAATTTACCGTAGGCTTATTTTACCAATGAAGAGGTGAACACTAGGTTTGGTCGCAATTTTTAAAATTTTTAATTTTATTGAATTATCCCGACGATGAGCCATTACAAAGATGTTCATGATTGGGTTTCAGTCATCCAGTGTTCCAACTGTATGACTGTTCGATCTCCACCAGTGCACATTTTCCACCACCATTTCCCGGTTCCTCCCATCACCTGCATGCCCCCACCACCCACACACCACACATACACACAGCACCTGCCTCTATTGGCAGGCACTTCTCTCATTGAGAAACTTTGATGATACAAATGTTGTGTCATGATGATATTTATGTGGAAAAACTATTATAATGTGGACTTGGGATTGTTTGGGGAGGCGGTGCTTTGTGGTGTCAAGGGTCAAACCATGTCCCTCATACAAATGTGACCTGCATTCTCCCACTCAGACCCTTTCCTGGTCCTGAAACCTTACTATGTTTTAACTAATATGAATTACTTTTATGTAAAAAATTAGAAAAGGGGTCAGAGAGAGGGGGGTTACACTGCTTGTCTTGCATGTGACCAACTCATGTTGGATCACTGGCACAGCTTACGGTTGCCTGGAGGACGGCAGGTGTGACCCCTGAACACAGAAATATAGCGCCGAAAGCAGCACTGGAGCATGTCCCCACCACCCCAGTAAAATAGAGGTCTGGGAGCAGCGTCATGGTAGTGTCTTGCCTTGAATGTATCAGGCCCTAGACTCAAGCCCAAGCACCAACAATAAATAGATAAATAAAAATAAGCAGAAAGGGCCTTTGCTTTTGTCTCCTTGTCAATCTGTATTTGGGAAACTGCATGGCTGAGACCCCTTAGTCCCTTTAACTCATTTCTGTAATTAGGATGGTTAAAATGATTTTCCTTCCAGACTGCAGAATCTTTGAAAATAAAAGGAGGACACCATTAAAAATCACAGAGGCAACAAGTATGAGCAGGATCTTAGCAGACAGCTTGGTCTGTATTTTCGGCTGTGGGATCATTCTCAAGTTGTGAAAGTGTCCAGGGCCAGAGAGAACTCTGAGCTGGAAAACTTGGCACCTGACCCAGCAACACATGGTCCCCAGCAGGAGTGAACTCAAGCACCAAGCTAGGAATAGTCCCTGAGCACCTGAGAAAGAGAGAGAGAAATAGAGAGAGACAGAGACAGAGACAGCAGAGACAGTGAGAGCAGAGAGTTCAGGGCCCAGAGAGATGGTATGGAGGGTAAGGTACCCCTTACAACTAGCGACCCCATTTCAATCCCTGAAAATGCAGATGATTCCCTGAACTTTGAGTGTGGCTCCCAAACAAACAAAACAACACTGACTCCAATTTGAATCACACTGACTCACCTTCTATAAGGGACACAAACACTTTCATTTGGTTTGACTCACTCTCATCTCATAGAGCTGGTAGGAATTCAAAGTCTGCTCACCCACTTGCGTGCTTCAATGCTCCCAGCAGCAAACACCGGAAATTTGTCCCCTCTCTTTCAGCCCTGAATTTTAGCATCAAGCACGTCCCTGAGTGCCTGAGTGTGAGTGTGTGCCATGGCAGTGTGGTTCCAAAGGCCAGGCCCATCTGAGCTTCATGAGGGAGAGAGGAACAGAGCAGCAGACTCTCTCTCTCTCTCTTTTCTCTCTCTCTCTCCTCTCTCTCTCTCTCACACACACACACACACACACACATACACACACACACACACACACACACACACACACACCCATCCTGGGCCCAGCACTGTGCGGACAAACAGTCGGGTCTTACCCCTAACTCCCTTTCCCACTCCCCTTCCCCCTCTGCTACTACCTATGCACGAACCTATAACTAAAACCACTCTCCATCTTCCTCCGCACCCTTGTGGAGGGTGAAATGTGTTCAGACTGGGACCAAGACTGGAGCACCCAAGCCTGGGACTGGCTCCTTGATCCTTCTGACCCAGCTCTGACCTCTTCCTGCGACTCTAAGAGGCCAGAATCTGCACTGTTGTATCTTGTGTCTGGGGCAGAAAGACCTGGGCACTCGGAGCTGCTACGGAGGCCCCCACTGTACTATTGCCTGACCCTGGGGAGACTCTTGAGGTCGGCTCAAAAGGGGACCATTCAAAAGATTGGTTCTTAAACACTTTGCTTAGTAGCAAACTCATGCCTTGCCAGCAGGGGACCTCTCAGTTCAACTCCCTGGGGTTCCCCTAAATAAATAAAATAAAACAAATATAATATTTGTTTTTAAATATTATATAAGCAGAGCCTGGCAAGCTGCCCATGTCGTATTTGATATGCCGGATACCAGTAACAATTATAGACCTCATTCCCATGACCTGATGGAATGGTTTGAGGCTCCCTTTATGTTCCTGGAGCGAAAGCAGGTGCCCTTGGGCTCTACTTGCATGAGCCCTCTACTTGGGCTCTACTAGCATATGGAGATGCTACTGGTGCCCGTCAGAACAAATCAAAGATGAACGGTAGATGGTGATAAACAAAATATAATATAAATATAATATGTTTAGATATTGGAAAGAGCAGAGACTATTTTTGTTTTTTAAAAATCACCTTCCTTTATGGTGCTTGCAATTTCATGTAAATTTTTCTTATAAATTATTAATAAGAAAGAGAAAAACTGACCCCCAATCTAGATGTCCTCCACTGTGACTCCCATAACTTCTAGGCGAGGCCCTGATGGTCCAACTGGGCCTGATAAGCTCTAGTTAAGTGGAAACATGATGCGGTTTGCTCTGGTCTCTTGCCAGGCTTACTGGTATTAGTTACACACATTTCTATAACTGTTTACTATGATAAATGTGAAAGAAATTGGGAAGAACCATATGCAAAATTCAGTATCCTATAAGAGAAAAACCTAGATCTTCCCTAGTTTCATCAGTAAATGCTCGGGTTGAGAGCCTTCTACTGAGACTATACCACCTACACGGTAAAAGCCTGGTAAAGCTACCGTGTTTTATTTACTTTTATGGTAAGGACTAGTAACGATTATGGACCTCAGTTCCATAACCTGAAGAATGGTTTCGGGCCCTCCTGTCCCTGTAGCAAGAAGATGCCCTTGTGGTTGCACTTGCTTGTGACAGGACTAATGGAGATGTTACTAGTGCCCACTGAGCAAATCGATGAACAATGTGGTAGACAGTGAGACAGTGAAGTGGAAACTATGTCACAGAGGCTCCTCATCAGACTGGGCCTCACAGGCTCCATGATGGATCCAGGCAGGAGCAAGAGCAGGCCAGAGTCGTGTCTGAGCAGAACAAACACAGCCTCTCTCAGAGGACAAGCCGCTCTTTCTCCTGGCTAGTGTAAGTACAGCTCTCTTGCTACCAGCTACAAAACTATCACCTTGATCCAGTCTTCCCTCCTTCAAGGTGAGATTAGTAAGATGGGGGTGGGTGGGCAGAGAGCTCAAAGCGCTGGGGTATACAGTGCTTGAGGAGGGCCCAGAGCACTGCAGGGAGAGACCCCCTGAGCACAGAAACAAAGGTAGCCTCCTATTCCCTGAGGTACTGCTGATGTGGTCCCCAAAACAAACAGAAAGATTAATTATCGATCACCAGTCATGTACTTTCCAATCCACAGCAAAGGCTACTTTGTTGAACTTTCCCAGATTCCTAACAAAATCCCATCTGTGTCCCTCCTAACAGCCCTGTCACCTCGTGGTCTCCTTGTGCCATGCAGTAAAACCACTTACCCAATCACTGGTGTGTGTGTGTGTGTGTGTGTGGGTGTGTGTGTGTGTGTGTGTGTGTGCTCTCCTGGAGAGATTGGAGCTAAAGGCCCTTAGTTATCAGGGCGGTTCCAGTAAGACAAAGGGAATCAAGATGAAACCCATCACAGGATCCATTCTCTACTTTGCAAATTTCTGAGCCCATGAGCTGTAATATTTGTGGGGTTTTTTTTGGCTTAACTATTGGATGTTTTGTAAGTTTTGTTTCTCCTTGAAAACGATAATAAAGATAGAAAAGCAATTCACTTGCCACATCGAAGCTACTTTGGAGATGTGCAGAACAGAAGGTCTTTTGGCACGAGTTTCTTTTGTTCTCTAATGAAGCTCTTATAACTTGACCGGTATAATCTGGGGCACAGCATTTAATCACCTCACCAATCCCAAGTCCTCCGGCGCTTATTTTTGTTTTCTCGGTTGGATGCTTCTCAGATATAATCAGGGGAACTACTAATATGGGCTTGAAAATTTATCAAGCAATAGGAAAATGAAATAATCAGAGCAGCATAGAAAGAGGAGATAAATAAAACAAAATTCAGTGCTTATTCAATACTCAGCAATGTCAGGCAGTACATTACGGGATGTAATTGTTTCCCTCTCTCCAAAGATAAGTAAGATGGGGTGGAACGGACCATCTCCAAAAGAAAATGGCTACTTAGGGGCGTTTTCTAGACCGTCTATCTCTCAAGGACGTCGTAGAGATGGTTCGCTTTGTTTGTTTGGATTCTGGTTTCAAGGTGTCACCTGACAACATCAAAGAGGTTCCTCGGGGGCCAGTCAGGAGTCCTTCGGGTGCAGGGAGAAGCCCAGGCCTCCTGCATGCTAGCCTTTGAGTCACCAATGCTATTCTTGTCTGAGCCAGGTTTTCTTAATGTTACAGTTATATTCTTTCTCTCTTCTGCAGAGTAAACTTCACAAGTACAAAGCCACAGAGCAGCACTGAGTCTGTACACAAGACAAAGAATCTTTTCCCGTAAGTGGCTTATGTAGCCCACCAGTGGGCAAGTTAATGCCAAGAAGGAATGACTGGAGCTGAAGAGCCCACACCTGCTTCCCACACCTGCCAGTGTTACTGCGCGCTTCCCTCGAGTCTGTTTTCTTTTTGCTGTTTTGGGTTTGCACTTAGCAGTGGTCAGGGTTCTTCCAAATCCTAGCTTGGGATCACTCCCTCCCGACAGAGCTCAGGGGACCAAACCGGTGGTGCCAGGGATCAAATTTAGACCTCTCATGCTAAGCCTGCACCCCAGTTCTTTAGGCTAATTCTGTGGCCTTTGGCCTGGATATTTTTTAATTTTTGTTATACCATGTGAGATATACAATTACAAGGAAGCTCATAATTGGGTCTCTGTCATGCAGTGTTCCAGCACCCATCCCTCCACCAGTGCTCCATTCCTTCCACACCTTCCAAACACTCTCCCCACCCAACCCCAGCCTGCCCCTCTTGCATTTCTTTCTCTTTTTTTCTCATCTGTATCTGTCCCTGTATTTCTCTCTCTCTTCTCTTTTTTATTTTATTTATTTATTTATTTTTTTTGCTTTTTTGGGTCACACCGGCGATGCTCAGGGGTTACTCCTGGCTCTGCACTCAGGAATTACTCCTGGCGGTGCTCGGGGACCATATGGGATGCTGGGGATCGAACCAGGCCGGCTGAGCAGGCCGCTGCAAGGCAAACATCCCACCCGCTGGGCTGCAACGCCCAGCCCCTCTCTTCTCTTACACTTTGTGGCTTGCCCTACAGATATTAACGGTTTATGACGTCTCTATGTGTGTATATTCAATAGTGAGTTCTAGTGCAACATCATAATTCCCCATTCCACATAACCTCTCCAGTTTGTTGCAACTAGAATGATCATTACAGTGTATAAATGTGGAAGATCCTGGGAAGGACCTGGTCCTAAAATCCATTATTGTCCAGTAGTATTTTATTATTCCTATTAGAACATACTGGATTTCACTTTTGCTTTATTCACTGGCTTATTAAAAATACCAAAACTTTCTTCATTTTACTTTTATCTATCTTCTCGGGAAGAATGCCAGGAGTATAATTACCTCATAGTTTTTTTCAAATAGAAACTCATTTAAATCTCTGTCGATGAACAGTAAAGACAGTGGAAGCACCAGCCCTTAGTACCTTCTAGAGGCCAGAAACTTTGGGAAATGAACAAAGCTGATAGTTTAGTGTCTTTAAAGAATTTCCGGGCCGGAGCGATAGCCCAGTGGGTAGGGTGTTTGCGTTGCACCCGCCCGGCCTGTGCCAGCCTGGGTTCGATCCCCGGCATCCCATATGGTCCCCCAGCACCGCCAGGAGTAATTCCTGAGTGCAGAGCCAGGAGTAGCTCCTGAGCGTCGCCGGTGTGACCCAAAAAGCAAAAAAAAATAATAATAAAATAAAAAATAAAGAATTTCCAATGTAGGAACTGTTGAGAGCAGGCCAGTACTCCTACAATTTTGACAGACAAGAAAGTGAGAAGGAAAAGTCCCTTCACAGACCACTTTCCTGCACCTTTGGTTTGGCTCTAGGCCTCCAAAGGTTCATCTTCCTCCTCTCTTCTGCATCCCCAAAGAGACTTCCAGAGCAATCATTCAGTGACTATTTTCATGGAGCAGCTGCCATCTGCTCTTCACAGCATATCAGCTTCACCCCTTCTCTCCCCAGGAATCAGCCAAGATCTCCCTAGCCCCAAGGTAATGCGTGACTCCAATTTCCTCTCCCTGTTGGCTTGGCCAGCTTCAGAGCACAGTACAGAGAGAAAGTCTAATCCAGGCTTTGGGTGTACAATCGCAACATTTCCATATTTATCCTGCACAAGTAACCTGATAAATTTCAGGATAAGTCTGAGCAATGCCCTTGTGGTTTCTGAGAAATTCTTGAATAAAGAAAAAGTTAATAATTGGGGAAGAGGGGGCTGGAGCAACTAGTTAGCTAGTGGAGCGTGCCTTGCAGTGACCAACCTGGGATCCCGGCATCCCCATATGGTCCCCTGAGCACTGCCAGTACTAATTCCTGAGTGAAGAGCCAGGAGTAACCCTGAGAGTTGCCAGGTGTGATCCCCCAAAAAAAAAATAAGGGGCAGCAGAGATAATATAAATGGTAAGGCACTGACCTTCCTACAGCATACCGGGCACAATCTCCATGTGATTCCCAAGCCTGTCAGGATCAATCCCTGATCACAGAGGCAGGCAGGAGTAAGCCCTGAGCACCACTGGCAGGTGTGACCAAAAAAAAAAAAAAGAAGAAGAAGAAAAAATAATTTACTCATTTGTTTATTCATTACTTCTTCCACGCAAAACAATCAGTGATCTCCTAAAATGTGAATTTAAATATTTACTTTCTTAATTTTCTTGTTTGTTTATGAATTATACCCAGTGATGCTCAGGGGACCTTAGTGGTGCTAGCCGAATGAAGGCTGGTGCCTTAAGCTCTTTATTATCTCTCCAGACCTACTTTTTTTTTTTTTTTTTTTTTTGCTTTTTGGGTCACACCCGCAATGCTCAGGGGTTTCTCCTTTCTCTGCACTCAGGAATTACTCCGGTGCTAAAGGACCCAGTGTATGCTTTGAATACATGGGGTCAGGGTTAATCCTCATTAATACTTTTGTCCCTGAGCACTGCCAGGAACCACCCCCAAGTAAGAGTAAGTCAGAGTAGCCCTGAGCACAACCGGTGGAGAAAAAATTGAGGCTAGAGAATAAACCATGTCGATTGCTAACAAAGCACTGCAAATCTGAAATGAGGCAAAAATGAAAATACACACACATTCTTTGCTCTGAATTCATGTTAATAAAAGCCTTTGTTATTTAGATGACTTATGAATGGATGGAACAGAAATATCTTGATAATAGTACACTTGTTTGGTATGCTAACTAGAGGGACTGATTGTGTTTATAGAACCCGTATAGCTTTTCTTTTTTGGATTTAATAAACTATTCCCTCTGGAGCAGTAGTGTAGCGGGAGGACACTTGCCTTGCATGCAGCTGACCTGGGTTCAATCCTCAGCCTCCCATATGGTCTCCCAAGCCCTCAGAAATGATTCCTAAGTGCAGAGCCAAGAGTTATCCCTAAGTTCTGCCTGATGTGGCCCCCAAAAAAACAAACAAACAATAAATAAATAACTCCCCTTTTTTTCTGGCTGTTGTTTTTGAGCAGATCAGGTAGAACTCAGCAGGGAGCTCCTAGCTCCTGTGTTCAGGGTGGGAAACCACAGTGCCCAGGATGGAGTTGGAGCTGGCTAGGTGCAAGGCCAGGACCGTAAACCCTGCACTCTCTCTCCAGCTCTAATAAACTAATCTCTTGTGTGCATGTATGGGAGGGAAGTAGCTTAAGTTCCGGCTGACTTCAACCTGGGGAGATTGTCTTAGCTCTGCTCCTAACAGGCAGGACAACACGCTCCTCCCTCTCACACCCTGACCCACACCTAAGCAGAACTTTTAGCCTCCGACAGACAGGCCTGGTAAATCTGGACAAGACGCCGCTTCATTCTCTCTGTGTGGTTTTCGTGTTCCACCAACACCAGGATGATTATAGTAATGGAATAGTCAGCCAAGAACAGAGCCAGGATTAAATGAGGCATTGTATGTATGACTTTTTGGGGGGGGCACATTCTAAAACACACAGAAAATTCCTAATTAATTATCCTTGTGACCTTCCAGCAAGTTACTTAGCCACATGGGGTTTTACTTCCCCTCCAAATCTAAATTCTCTTTCCAAACAGCCTACACATATTATAGAGAATTGCAATTAGCACATCAAGCACCGGCCTCTTCCTACCAGCACTGCTATCACTGCAATTACCCTGTTTATATGTAAATGGCCTGGAAGTACCCACTGAAGCCAGCCTCTCCACTAAGGAAACAGTGTCTAACCGTGTTGACAATCCTCCTTTCCCTAGCAAACCTTAGTTTGCTGTGAACACAAAGGTACACTCCTGACCAACCCCTACGGAACTGGCAAGGTTGACAAAATGCAGTTTGAATTCTCAAGATTTTTCTCTAGTTTGATGATGGGAACAGAGCAAACCACCTTCCCTTAAGAGCTGTGTTGTTTAGAGATGTGTAGCTGATGGAACTCAGCCTATTTGAATGGACTGAATGTTGCAATTAGCTAGGATAGCTTCTTAATGCTCCTTTTAAAAAGTAGAATGGAAATGAAAGTGATCTGAAAACACCATAAACGGGTTCTATATCCGTGACTGCAAAAGTAATTATAAATAAAGGGATGGGCAGTTTGTGTGTGCAAGCAAGTGTGTGTGGTGAGAGAGAGAGAGAGAGAGAGAGAATCTGTATTGTGAGAGATCTAAGGATCTGCTGGCTGGATCCATCTCCCCACCCTGGCATTGGAATCAGCCCTCAATTAAGGCTTGTTCACTCAACAAAACAAACCAGAGAATGCAAAAATCCTGGCTCTGGTCTTCAAAGATTCAGCATATTAGACTAGAACTAAGTGTTGACAGTAGGTAAAGGGATATACATGATATCCCTTTCAGTGTCTGTACTAAAGCACAATGTGCAAAAGGAGAGAGAGACAGACAGACAGAGAGCAGAGAGAGACAGAGAGAAGAAAAGTGCCTGACAGAGGCAGGTTGTGGAGAGGATGGGAGGGAACAGCACACTGCTGGTGGGAAATGCACTGGGGAGGGGCGGGTGCTGGAACACTGTGACTGAAACCCAGTCATGAACAGTTTGTAATGGTCCATCACATGGTGATTCAATAAAAATATACATATTTTAAAAAATTAGCATATAAACAAGGATAACAGGCTGCACTATTTGGGGAATGTCCTGGACACAGATGGAAGGAAAATAAGATTTTCCTGAATGAAGATAGGAGGAGGCTGTTAGGTAAGCAAAACAGCAGGCAGGTTCAGTGAGCCAAGGGGCTTCCATGTTGCTGTGAAAAGTTACTGGGGGCTCCGACATCACCACCCCCCCCGCCCCATTTGGCCTTGGGAAGGACATCTGGGCAAAAGAAGAACAGCAGCCTTACTGCCACCATTGTGGTATCTATAGAAACTGCTCAGGTGAGGGCAGGGTGTACTAACATTTAGAACATCCCGAGACATATCAAAATAACTTGTCTGTGCAACTTGAGTTGTGTTTCTCCTTAAGTTATGTTTTTCTTTAAATTTAAGTTTGTGAGCTCACGCTAAAAGTGGCTATAATCTAAAGCTTCCACTTAGGGGGGGCTTGCTTTGGCCTGCATGCCTGAGAGCTTGACCCCAGCTAGCTGGCTTAAATAAACTCCGCTTGCATTTTGCATTACTGGCTGGTTTCTTTGTAATTCCTCAGAACTTGCAACTCCGGGATTCTAACAGCCCATGAGAAAGGATGTGACTATTCTGGTCATCTAAACTACTGTTTCTGCAATTATTAAGGTTTCTCCCCTGCACTGGTTGGTTCTCTCTGGAAGTTGCCAGCTCTCCCATCTGCCAGGATGGAGGCCACCCTGTTTGGGGGCCTGGCATTATGCCCGAGTTAACTGTGTCCGTGTGAGATCTGCAGCCTAACAACTGCAGGGAGTGGCCCGGGGCTAGATGAGGGAGAGCAGGCGGAGGCTGAGGTTGAATCCACGCCCCATCCCGCTGCTGAGTACAGCCCTAATGGCGCTGCCTGGGCGTCCCTGACTTCACAGGGTACAGCAAGGAAATGGGGTGGTGGGGGAGGAAATAAAGCAAGGGGCATGAAGCTGCTCCAAGAACCCGGTGTGCATGCTGTGCATGTGAGAGGCTAGGTCTGATCGCAGGTACCAGCCGTCCCGGGTCAGCACCACTGGGAATGATTCCCAAGCACGCATCAGGAATATTCCCCCTGAGTCACCTCTGGGTGGCCAAAAAATAAATCACTGTATCACTGTCTTCCCGTTCATCATCGATTTGCTCGAGCGGGCCCCAGTAACTTATCTCCATATGTCCTGTCTCATGTTAGTAGAGCCCAAGGGCATCTGCTTGCTCCAGGAACATAAAGAGCCTCCAATCCATTCCGAATGAGGTCTATAATTGTTACTGATATTTGCTATATATATCAAATACAACATGGGTAGCTCTGCCAGGCCGCGCAGTGCAATATTCTTGTAGTCATCTCTAAGTCCAGCATTTATTGATGAACTGCGCGCAGTGGGTCGCACGAGCTGGGCGCTGATAGGCTGGTCTGCTGGGTGGAGTTCTGACCAGAGAGAAGTCCAGATGTGGAAAATGGAGGCCCTCATGGAGTGGGGGTCGTCTGGCTTGTTGCGAGGCTCTGCTGGGGTGGTGGGCCAGGGC
>JAJIBD010034472.1:0-23207 GCA_021461705.1 Cryptotis parvus | reverse complement strand
ACCGTGTTTGTGCCTAGGACCAGGTATGAGTCCCCAGACCAGAAGAAAATTGATCAGATGGACAGTGGACATCTTTATAATGTGGCTACTCCTCAACTAAAGCTGACAACCTGGGATGGACTCAACCCTTATCAGATACTCGAGGTCCTACTTTGGTTATGGGCAGAAATGGCTCATTGCTCCTGATTGTTATATTGCCAACTCAATAATTCGTGCTCTGCTTTGGCCAGAGGGAAGCCCTGTATTTCTACAGTGTACTCTGCATGCATCCGCCGCGAATGTATTAGATTGGGACAAATCTGAACAATTTTTTTCTGGCCGAATAAGTCAACCCTCGGGAATATTATCGAGGCAAAGGCAACAAAGAGACTTAATAGAAAAGACAATTCACAGATCCAAACTACACAGTCCTTGCAAAGGCAGGAAATCGCAGTTGGTTGGGAAAGAATGAGTGAAATGGCTCTTAACAGCCTCATTGAGACAATCCTCAACATTACAGCCTCATGCAACTCCATTAAAGTACCAAACCTGTATCAGTGTGCTAGGGCAAATCTTGCCTCTAGCAGTATCTCCAGCTCCTGCGCTCTGAAACAGCCCATCGTATGCTGGATGATACCACCAACCCCTAATCCATTCATCAGAGAGCTGGCCTGGGAAGGATTTAAACGTTTAGGAATGATTACTCATCTCTTTTGCTCTGCCTCTGTCCAAAGGGGATTAATGGACAAGGAACAGAAAGTGAGGAGTAAAGTCCTCAGCCTCATGCATGACACTGGTATCCACAGTAAGACTTCACTTTTAAGCTTGATCCAGCACCGAGACACATTTCGAGACATGCAGTAAGTTATTTTGTGGCTTCTTTACTAGCTTCTATTATTATTATTATTGTTGTTGGATATTATTATTATTATTATTATTATTATTATTATTATTATTTTGTGGTGCATGTGGTTTGGGCCACACCTGGCAGTGGTGCTCATGGGTTACTCCTGGCTCTTCACTCAGAATCACTCCTGGTGGACTTGGACCATAAGCAATGCCAGGATCAAATCCACATTGGCTGTGTGTGAGACAAGAGCCCTAACTGTGATACTATCTCTCAGACACTAATTCTTTATCAGCTTCTAATTTTCTTCCCTCCTTCCCAGTCCCTCTCTTGCTATCTTTTGTTCCTTGTTCACAAATTCTTCCTGGTCCTTTAGATCATTATTAGCCTTTATTTCATCCCTAGACTATCCTTCCAATTCCCTGCAAGTAGTCATCATCTTTATTCATTATAACAAATATTCAAATATCTTTTATTCCTGTCTGCCCCTACCTTTTCAAGTTCTTTGTTTTATCTTTCTCTCCCACCTTCAGTCTCCATACAAATCAGTCTGTTTTCTGGATTTTTTTCTTTTTCCTTGGTAATTGTTTATGCTGTCTCTGCTGGCTACTTTACCAAGCAGTCTGCCTGTTCAACAGAACTTCTTTCTTTCTCATTCTCCCTCTTTTCCTGATTCAGCCTTATTTTGACTTTCACAGGCAGGAAGTAGTTGGGGAGGAAAATTTGAACCAGCTGCTGGGAATGCGACTTCCAGATCTTCAAATGCTTCAAACTCAAGTAAAGCAGAGATTGAATGAAGACCTGACCTTGAACCAAGGAGATGTGGCTTCTTTTTCTTTGAAGTGCCAAAGCCTTATGAATTTGAATCAGAGAAATCTGAGATAATTGAAGACGTAAAAACAGCTATTAAGACTGGCAAAAGCCAAAGAGGGGTCCAAGCAGGGTGAAAAGACTCGCAATGTATGGGCTGATTTGGTTTAGTCTTAGGCTTCCTAAAGGCAGGTGCTTTAGAGATGAAGGGTGGGGATGTCAAAAAAGATAATCAGGCAAGAACAGAAATAAAAACAAAGAACTTTCGAGAAAATAATTTAGGAAGATCTACCCAAACTCATGGTGATTCTTCATGAAGTGTGTGTGTGTGTGTGTGTGTGTGTGTGTGTGTGTGTGTGTGTGTAAGTAAGGCTATAGAACTGGGAATAAAACAAGTAGAATGTCTTTGGGTTAGGGTTGGGTCCTCCCCAGCTGCGTTTTTGGGTTGTTCCCTGACCTTTACTCAGAGATCACTCCAGGTGGTACTCTGGGAACCATTTGTGTGGTTCCCAGGATCAAACTGTAGTTGGCTGCATGCAAGGCAAACATCTTAGCCCCGCTATTTCTCTGGCCAAGAATGTATTTTCTGTTTTTAAAAGACTTCACCAACAAAAAAGAAAAGAAAAAAAAGACTTCACCCACCTTAAAACTCCTTGTGTAGCTATTGCTTTCATGGAAGTTTCTATTAGTTCATACCAGATATTGAAAATCAGGGTCTTATGTAAGCCACCCATGCTTTCCTTAGCAATATCTTCTGATTTTCCACATCAGGTCGAAAGTTGTTGCGAGGCAGCAAGAAGACAAGTGAACCAGAGGATGGAGTTGATCAGAGTGAACCGGGTCCATTAGACAGTGGTGTTGATCAGAGTGAGGCTATACCAATTGAAGAAGAGATTATAGCCATCCCTTCAAAAGATGCCTTCAACCCAAAGTCTAAAAGAGGATGAACAATACCTTTCAGAGAAAGAATCCTCAAGGGATCATGCTGCAGTAGCCTTAAAGATGCTGAGAAAAATACGTGAAAAAAAAACCAAGAAAAAAAAACATTTTTTTTAAAACCCATAAAGAGGCAAAAGAAGAAGACAGAAGAGTCTGCAGTCACAGAACCTCTGCCCTCTACAGAAAGAAACACTTTTTAAGAGTGACAGTGGGAAAGGAATCTCTGGATTGCCTGGTCATGGGGGTGACAATTTATCATGGCGGGATGATCTGTGTCGTCTTCTGACCTTCAGGTTATCTGGTTCTCAAACAGAAATTTCAGAAACTTTTTAAGTGCTGAACTGGTGAGCAGGGCTCGGGCAGTACTGACTGATCGGCATCCCAGCTGGGAGCTCTTTCAGAAGATCTGCCCCTTGTTGAAGGGGAAGAAACAGATAAAACTGACTGGGAAATAGGGTTTGCCAGAAGTGAAACCATCTGTAATTCATGAAGGAGCAATTAGAAAAGACATGGGTGGATTGGACACGAGGAAAAGATACCAGTGGGTGAAGAGCAACATGAAGCAAGTGACATGAGAGACTTGAAGGAAACCAAGGAAAGTCTCAAAGAAAAAAAAGTAGCATTATTACTTTAAAAGTAGACCCAACCCAGGAAGGAGAGAACTTGAAAAAAGATCAAATGTCTAAGAGGGGTTCTAAGAAAAATTATGAAAAAAAGCCCCAAAGGATGCAAAATTAGATCAAGAGAACAAAGAAAAGAAGGATAAAAGAATAATAGAAAAGCCCACACTAAAGGAGAAAGTCGCTGAGATAGAAAAAAAGGTCAGTTAAAGATGATAGGAGGACAACTTGGAAAAAGTGGGATAAGAGGCAACAGCTTGAAGCAGAAAAAAAACATACCATATCTTAAGGATGAGCAAAAACCACACAAGGATGAACAACAACTCGTGAGAGAGGAAAAGCATACATGTGGTTGAGTGGTATGTTGAGGAAGAATAGACACCTCACAAGGACAAAGAGAAGTTCTTTCCAGGTAAGAAAAAGATGGTTGAAGATGAAAGTAAAGGGACATGGAATGAATGGGAACAGCTCTGGGAAGGACTGTCAGAAGGTCCCAGGGAGAAATTGCCCAAAGATGAAGAGAAAGTGACTCTTGAGAAAGAAGAGGAGGAGGAAGTAACAATATTCCTAGAAGACCAAGAAGAAAAAAGAACAAGAAGAAAAACAAGAAGAACAAGAACAAGCAGAAGAACAAGAACAAGAAAAAGGACAAGAAGAAAAAAGAGGATTATGATAAAGGGGAAGAAGAGAAAAAGGAAGAGGAAGAAGAAGAGAAAAAGGAAGAGGAGATAGAAGAGAAAGAGGATGCAGTAGTAAAAGGAAAAAGAATTGAAACAAAAACAAGAACAAAAAAGACGAAAAAACCAAATCTAGAGCTACTAAAACGACTGCAAAAAAACGACGAGAAAAAGAACAAGAACAAAAACAAAGACAACTAGGACAACTTAAACAACTAGCGGAACAAACAGAACAAAACAACAGCAACTAGAACAACAAAAGCAACTAGAACAACAAAAGCACCTAGTACAAGGGCAACTAGAATACCCAGAACAACTAGAACAACAGCAATTTGAACAACAAAAACAACTAGAACAATGGCAATTAGAACAACAAAAAGGAATTGGAACAATTAGAAGAATTAGAACAAAAACAACTAGAACAACTGGAAGAAGAAAAGCAATGGAAACAAGAGCAACTAGAACAGTTAGAACAGAAAAAACAACTAGAACAGCAACTAGAACAAAAGCAACTAGAACAGCTAGAACAGCAATTAGAACAACAAAAACTAGAACAAAATCAACTAGAACAACTGCAACGAGAACAGCTAGAACAACAAAAACAATTAGAACAGCAGCTAGAACAACAAAAACAACTAGAAAAGCAGCTAGAACAGCAATCAGAACAAAGACAGCTAGAACAAAGGCAGCTAGAACAACATAAACAACTAGAACAATGGCAAATAGAACAGTTAGAGCAGCAAAAAACAAAAACGAGAACAACAGAAGCTACTGGAACAGCAACTAGAACAACAAAAGCAGCTAAACAAAAGCAACTAGAACATCAGCTAGAACAAAAAACAACTAGAAAAGGAGCTAGAACAGCAACCAAAACATTTAAAACAACAAAAACAACTAGAGCAGCAACTAGAACAACAAAAGCAACTAGAACAGCTAAAACAACTAGAACAAAAGCAGCTAGAACAATGGCAACTAAGACAGCTAGAACAACAAAAAACAACTAGAATATCAGCTAAAACAGAAACAACTAGAAAGCAGCTAGAACAGCAACCAGAACAGCTAGAACAACAAAAACAACTAGAACAGAAACTAGAAGAAAGACAACTAGAACAGCTAGAACAAAAAACAACTAGAAAAGAAGCTAGAACAGCAACCAGAACAGCTAGAACAAAAGCAACAAGAACAGCAACTAGAACAACAAAAGCAACGAGAACAGCAACTAGAACAACAAAAACAACTAGAACAATGGCAATTAGAACAACAAAAAGAACAACTAGAACTACAAGAACAAGAAAACCAACTGAAACAAAAAACAGAAGCAACTAGATCAAATAAAACTAGAACAAGAACAATCAGAACGAGAACAAGAACAACAAAAACAACTAGAACAAGAGCATAAACAAGTAGGAAAAAAAGAGCTAGAACAAGATCAATTGGAACAGGAACAAGCCCAACAAGAAGAAAAACAATTAGAAAAACTAGAGCAAAACATCTGGAAGAACAAAAACAGCAAGAACAAAAAAGGAACTAGAACAAAAAACGAAAACAAATTGACCAAGAACAAAAGCAACTAGAAAACAAAAAACTAGAAGAAAACAAATAGAAAACAAAAACAACTTGAAGACAATCAGTTAGAAGACCAAGAGCAACTAGAACAAAAACCACTAGAACAAGAGAAAAACTACTAGAAGAACAAAAACAACTAGTAGAAGAACAAAAACAACCAGACCAAAATCAACTAGAAGAACAAAAATGGCTATGGCAAAAGCAACAGGAAGAACAAAAACAACTAGAGCAAAAGCAAACAGAAGAACAAAAAAGACCAGAGCAAAAACTACTAGAACAAAAACAACTGGAAAACGAAAACAAGTAATACAAAACTACAAGAACAAGAAGAATTAGAACAAAAAACATCTAGAACAACAACAACTGGGACAACAGAAACAACTAGAACAAGAACAAAAAAGCTAATAGATCAAGAACAAAAGCAACTTGAAGAACAAAAACAGCTAGTGGAAAAACAACTAGAAAACGAAAACAACTAGAAGACAAAGAGTTAGAAGAGCAGAAGCAACTAGAACAAAAAATCACTAGAACTGGGACAAAAGCAACTGGAACAAAAGCAACTGGAAGTACGAAACAACTAGGAACAAACAGTTCCACCAACAAAAACATCAACAAGTACAATGGAAACAACAAAGACTACTAGGACAAAAACCCAGAACAACAAACACAACTAGAACAACAATCACTAGAACAAAGAAAAAGCAATTAGGGAGAGCAAAATCAAGTAGACCAAGAACAGCTAGAAGAACAAAAAGAACTAGAGCAAAGCCAACTGCAAGAACAAAACAACAAGAACAAAAGCAACTAGAAGAACAAAAAAGTACTAGAGGAAAATCTACTGGATCAAAAGCATCTGGAAGAACGAAATCAACTAAAACAAAAAGCAACTACAAGAACAAAAAGAACTAGGACAAAAACATCTAGAAGAAGAAGAACAACTGGAACAACAGAAACAACTAGAACAAAAGCAACTGGAACAAGAACAAAAACAACTAGCACAAAACAACTAGAAAAGCAAAACAACTAGAGGAAAAGCAACTAGAAAAACAAAAACAACTAGAAGACAAACAGTTAGAAGAGCAAAAGCAACTCAGAACAAAAACCACTAGAACCAGAACAAAGGCAACTAGAACAAAATCAACTAGAACAAAAAACAGCTGGAAGAACGAAAACAACTAGAACAAAACCAGCTACACCAACAAAAAACATCTACAACAAATACAACGGAACAACAAAGGCAACTAAAGCAAAAGAAACTAGAACAACAAACAAAACTAGATAAAAAATCACTAGAACAAGAAATAAAACAACTAGACGAACAAAATCAACTAGGACCAAAAGCAACTAGAAGAGCAAAAGGACTAGAGGATAAACTACTAGAACAAAAGCACCTGGAAGAACAAAATCAACTAAAACAAAAGCAACTACAAGAACAAAAAAGAACTAGGACAAAAAACATCTAGAAGAAAAACAACAACTGGGACAACAGAAACAACTAGAACAAAAGCAAGTAGAACAAGAACAAAAACCGACAGATCAAGAACAAAAGCAACTAGAACAAAAAAACAATTAGAAGAGCAAAAGCAGCTAGTGGAAAAACAACTAGAAAAACAAAACAACTAGAAGGCAAACAGCTAGAAGATCAAAAGCAACTAGAACAAAAGCAACTGGAAGAACAAAAACAACTAGAACAAAAAACAGTTCCATGAACAAAAACATATACAACAAATACAACAGGAACAACAAAGACAACTAGAGCAAAAGAAACTAGAACAGCAAATACAACTAGAACAAAAAATTACTAGAACAAGAAAAACAACTAGAACAGCAAATACAACTAGAACAAAAATTACTAGAACAAGAAAAACAACTAGAACAACAAAATCAACTAGACCAAAAAAACTAGATGAACAAAAAGAACTAGGGCAAAAGCATCTGGAAGAACAGAATCAACTAGAACAGAAACAACTAGAAGAACAAAAAGGACTAGAGGGAAAACTACTAGAACAAAAAAGCACCTGAAAGAACAGAAATCAACTTAAACAAAAGCAACTGCAAGAACAAAAAAGAACTAGGACAAAACATCTAGAAGAAGAAGAACAACAACAACTGGGACAACAGGAAGAACTGGAACAAAAGCAATTAGAACAAGAACAAAACTAATAGGTCAAGAGCAAAAGCAACCAGAACGAAAACAACTTGAAGAACAAAAACAACTAGAGGAAAACAACTAGAAAACTAAAACAACTAGAAGACAAGCAGTTAGGAAGAGCAAAAGCAACTAGAACAAAAAACCGCTAGAACCAGAAACAAAAGCAACTAGAACAGAGGCAACTAGAACAAAAGCAACTGGAAGAACGAAAACAACTAGAACAAAAAAAACAGTACCACCAACAAAACATCTACAACAAATACAACTGGAACAACAAAGACAACTAGAGCAAAAGAAACTAGAACAACAAACACAACTAGAAAAAATATTACTTGAACTAGAAAAAAACATCTAGAACAACAAAATCAACCTGACCTAAAACAGCTAGAAGAACAAAAACAAATAGGGCACAAGCATCTGGAAGAACAGAATCAACTAGAACAAAGACAACTAGAAGAACTAAAAGGACTAGAGGAACAACTACTAGAACAAAAGCACCTGGGAGAACAAAAACGAGCTAAAACAAAAAACAACTACAAGAACAAAAAGAACTAGGACAAAAAAACATCTAGAACAACAACAACTACTGGAAAAACAGAAACAACTAGAACAAAAGCAACTAGAACAAGAACTAAAACTAACAGATCAAGAGCAAAAGCAACTAGAACAAAAACAACTTGAAGAACAAAACAACTAGAGGAAAAAACAACTAGAAAAACTAAAACAACTAGAAGAGAAGCAAGTTAGAAGAGCAAAAGCAATTAGAACAAAACCACTAGAACCAGAACAAAAGCAACTAGAACAAAAGCAACTAGAACAAAAAAGCAACTGGAAGAAGCGAAAAAAAGCTAGAACAAAACGGTTCCACCAACAAAAACATCTACAACAAGTACAACGGAACAACAAAGACAACTAGAGCAAAAGAAACTAGAACAACAAACACAACTAGAAAAATTATTACTTGAACTAGAAAAAAAAACATCTAGAACAACAAAATCAACTTGACCTAAAACAGCTAGAAGAACAAAAACAAATAGGGCACAAGCATCTGGAAGAACAGAATCAACTAGAACAAAGACAACTAGAAGAACTAAAAGGACTAGAGGAAAAACTGCTAGAACAAAAGCACCTGGAAGAACAAAACCAGCTAAAAACAAAAGCAACTACAAGAACAAAAGAACTAGGACAAAAACATCTAGAACAACAACAACTACTGGGAAAACAGAAACAACTAGAACAAAAGCAACTAGAACAAAACTAAAACTAACAGATCAAGAGCAAAAGCAACTAGAACAAAAACAACTTGAAGAACAAAAACAGCTAGAGGAAAAACAACTAGAAAAACTAAAACAACTAGAAGACAAGCGGTTAGAAGAGCAAAGCAATTAGAACAAAAACCTCTAGAACCAGAACAAAAGCAACTAGAACAAAAAGCAGCTAGAACAAAAAGCAACTGGAAGAGACAAAAAGCAGCTAGGACAAAAACAGTTCCACCAACAAAAAAACATCTACAGCAAAATTTACAACGGGACACAAATGGTGACAACTAGAGCAAAAGAAACTAGAAACAACAAACACAACTGAAAAATTATTACTTGGACTAGAAAAAAAAACATCTAGAACAACAAAATCAACTTGACCTAAAATAGCTAGAAGAACAAAAACAAATAGGGCACAAGCATCTGGAAGAACAGAATCAACTAGAACAAAACAACTAGAAGAACTAAAAGGACTAGAGGAACAACTACTAGAACAAAAGCACCTGGAAGAACAAAATCAAGCTAAAACAAAAGCAACTACAAGAACAAAAAAGAACTAGGACAAAAACATCTAGCAGCGGTAGAACAACTGCTGGGGAGACAGAAACAACTAGAACAAAAGCAACTAGAACAAGAACAAAAAACTAATAGATCAAGAACAAAAGCAACTAGAACAAAAACAACTTGAGAAGAACAAAACAGCTGGAGGAAAAACAACTAGAAAAACAAAAGCAACTAGAAGAGAAGCAGTTAGAAGAGCAAAAAGCAACTGAGAAAAAAAAACCACTTTGGAACCAGAACAAAAGCAACTAGAGCAAAAGCAACTACAGCAAATCCAAGCTGAAAGAAGAAACAACTAGAACAAAAACAGTTCCACCAACAAAAAACATCTACCCCAGCCAAAAACAACGGGAACAACAAAGACAACTAGGGAGCAAAAGAAACTAGAACAGCAAACACAACTAGAACAAAAAATTATTAGAACTAGAAAAAAACAACTAGGAGAACAAAATCAACTGGATAAAAAACAGCTAGAAGACCAAAAGCAACTCAGGGAAAAACCATCTGAAAGAACAAAATCAACTAGAACGAAAGCAACTAGGAACTAAAAGGACTAGTGGAAAAACTACTAGTAACAAGCATCTGGAAGGAACAAAAAATCAACTTAAACAAAAGCAACTACAAGAACAAAAAGAACTAGGACAAAAACATCTAGGAGAACAACAACCCAACTGGGACAACAGAAACAACTAGAACAAAAGCAATAGGTCAAGAACAAAACTAATAGATAAGGAAACAAAAGCAGCTAAAACAAAAAACAGCTTGAGAGGAACAAAAACCAACTAGAGGAGAAACAACTAGAAAAACAAAAACAACTAGAAGACAATCAGTTAGAAAAGCAAAAAAACAACTAGAACAAAAACCACTAGAACCAGAACAGAAACAACTAGAACAAAATCAACTAAAACAGATAAACTGGAAGAAGCGAAAAACAACTAGAACAAAAACAGTTCCACCAACAAAACATTTACAACAAATACAACGGAAGGCAGCAAAGACAACTAGAGCAAAAGAAACTAGAACAACAAACACAACTAGAAAAAAATTACTAGAAGTAGGAAAAAAAACACCTAGAAAAACAAAATCAACTCGACCTAAAACAGCTAGAAGAACAAAAAGCACTAGGGCCAAAGCATCTGGAAGAACAGAATCAACACTAGAACAAAAACAACTTTAGAAGAACTGAAAGGACTAGAGGAAAAACTACTAGAACAAAAGCATCTGGAAGAACTGAAGTAACTTAAACAAAAAGCAACATAAGAGACAAAAAGAATTAGGACAAAAAACATCTGGAAGAACAACAACTATTGGGAAAGACAGAAACAACTAGAACAAAGGCAACTAGAACAAGAACAAAAACTAATGGATCAAGAACAAAAGCAATTCAGAACAAAAACAACTTGAAGAACAAAAACAACTAGAGGAGAAACAACTAGAAAAACAAAACAGCTAGTGGTGAACAAAGCAGTTAGAAGAGAGAAGCAACTAGAACAAAACCCGCATAAGAGAAACAGAGACAAAAGCAACTAGAACAAAAGCAACTAGAACAAAAAGCAACTAGAAGAACGAAAACAACTAGAGACAAAAACAGTTCCACCAACAAAAACATCTAAGAAAACAACGAGACCAGCAAAGGCAACTGGGACAAAAGAAACTAGAACAACAAACACAACTAGAACAAAAATCACTAGAACAAGAAGCAAAGCAAGTAGGAGAACAAAATCAACTAGATCAAATCAACTAGATGAACAAAAACAACTAGGGCACATCTGGAGGAACAGAATCAACTAGAACGAAAGCAACTAGAAGAACTAAAGGGACTAGAGGAAAAATTACTAAAACAAAAGCACCTGGAAGAACAAAATCAACTGAAACAAAAGCAAATCTACAAGAACAAAAGAGACTAGGACAAAAACATCTGGGGAACAACAAACAAAAACTAGGACAATAGAAACAACTAGAACAAAAGCAACTAGAATATGAACTAAAAACTGATAGATCAAGAACAAAGGCAACTAGATCAAAAAAACAATTTGAAGAACAAAAGCAACTAGAGGGAGAAACAACTAGGAAAAACAAAAACAACTAGAAGACAATCAGTTGAAGAGCAAAAGCAGCTAGAACCAAAATCTCTAGAACCAGAACAAAAAACAACTAGAACAAAAGCAACCAGAGACAAAAAAGCAACTTGGAAGAACGAAAACAACTAGAACAAAAGCAATTCCACCAACAACAAAAATATCTACAACAAAAAACAATGGGAACAACAAAGACAACTAGAGCAAAAGAAACTAGAACAACGTAAACAAAGCTAGAACAAAAGCACTAGCACAAGACAAAACAAATAGAACAACAAAGACAACTAGACCAAAAGCAACTAGAAGAACAAAAAGAACTAGGGCAAAAGCAACTGGAAGTACAAAATCAACTAGAGCAAAAGCAACTAGAAGAACAAACAACTAGAACAGTATAAAAAGCAAACTTTCAAACAGAAACAACAGTAGAAAAGCAATTATGGAACAACTAAAAGAATTAAAACATAAACAATTAGAGCAAACAAAGAGAACTAGAACAAAAACAAATGGAACAACGAAATCAACATACAAAGAAAACGTGTAAAGGAACAGAAACAACTAGAACAACCAAAGAGACAGAACAAAAAAGTAAACTAGAAGCCCAGAAGGAACCCGAAAAACCAGAGCAACAGAATATACAAGAACAACTTATAAAACGAAAAACAACTAGAACAAAATACCTCAAAGGAGAAGCAACTAGAACAACAAAACTACTTAGAACAACAACTATCAGAACAAAAACACTTAGAAAAGAAACAACTAGCACCAAAACACCATCTAGAACAAATGCAACTAGGGAAAACAAGAACAACTAGAACAACAAAGCAACTATTACAAAAACACAACTAGAACAAAAACAAGAACAAAAACAACTAAAACAACAAAAAACAACTAGAGGGAAAACAAAAACTAAAAAAGCTGGAACAGAAACAACTAGAACAACAAAACAACAGGAAGAAATAAAAAGATATAAAAAGAGCACAAAGAAATACAAACACAAGAAAGACAGGAACTAGAACAAGATTGGGAATATGATGCAGAACAAGAAGAGGAAATAGGAAGCAGAAAAGAACAACAATTGCAAAGACAAGAACCAGAAGAAGAGGTGAAGCGGTGAGAAAAGAGAAATGGATCACAGAAGATTATAAACAGTTTGAGGAGGGAGAGAATAAAATTCAAATCTCAGGAAACAAGCCCAAGAAAAAGAAACTTGGGAAGAAGAGGAGAGGCTAGCAAAAAAGAAGAAAGAAAACTTGCTCGAAGAAGAGAGAAAATTGGCTGAAGAAGAGTGGAAGTTGGCTCAAAAGAGATAGGATAATAACTGATCTGGAGAGCATGTTTTTCATGAAGTGGAAAACCAGGCCTGTGAAGAGGAAAATTTAAGTCAAAAAATGCAGAGAATTTGGCTCAGAAAAGGAAAGAATTGGCTACAGAACAGGAGGCACTGGCTGAAGAAAAAAATAAACATAGTAAACTAGGAAGCAAAATTGGCTAACTGAACTTTTTTTGGTTGATAAAAGTGGAAAAAACTGAACCAGAGGGAGCAACAAGTGAGTGATAAAAAAAGGAACTAATTGAGGAGTTGGAGGAACTAATATGGGAAGAGGAGGAGCTCGTGCATAAAGAGGAGGAACTGAACCAAAGAATGCATGAACTAGATGCTGAAGAAGAGGAACTGGCACAAGAAGAGAAGACACTGATCCTGCGAGGAAGTTACTAGTTGAGGAAAAAAAGCTGGTCTTGGAGGAAGAATTGCTCATCCCAGGGAAGAGATTGCCAACAGAATGGAAAAGCTACCTGAGGAAGATAAAATATTGGTCCAGAAAAGGAAAAATTGATATATAAAAAGCAACAACTGGACAAGGAAATGGAAAAACTGAACCAAAACAAGGAGACAATCACACAGAAAAGAATATACTTTTTCAGAGAAAGAATATTATAGATCTTGAAAAAAGAAACTGGTTCAGGAGAACAAGACATTGACTAAGAGGAAAGGAATTTGTTTCATTACAAACTAAACTACAGCAACCAAAGAAATATATTGGACCAAGTAAGAGAGAAAATTGATATGTGGAAGGATAAAATGGTTCAATTGCAAGCAAAGATTATAGAGGAAGGGGAACAGTTTTACAGAAGGCAGCAAACTGGCTGTTGCTGAGAATGAACTGTGTCAAGATGAGCAGAACCTAGCTGAGAACCAGCAGAAACTGGCCCCATCAAAATTAAGCTAGCTGTAGAGAAAACAGTAAGATGTCAAGGGTGGAAATTGCTCAAAGAAAGGTGGGATATTGCCAAAGAAGAAAATACACTGGCCACGGAGATTAAGAGACTGACTTTGGAGAAGGTGAGACTAGAGTACAGGAAACAAGTTCTATCCCAGAGAGAAACAAAAACAACCTCAATGCATAGAAAATAAATTGAGACTGAACTAGAATTAGTTAAAAGGAAACTGTCACTAGAGGAGAAGATACTGTTATTTGAAGATAGGATGCTGGCTACAGAGAAAAGGACCTTCTCAAGGAAGAAATGGAATGTGCCAGGAACGAGAATTCATATCCAGGAACAAAGGAAGCTGGCCAAATTAATGACAATGTTTACTAAAGGCAAACGCATTTATCAGGAACCAGAGGTGAGCATCAAAATTTTAAAAGCACTTCAAAATCTTGTCAAACAAGAAACCTAAAATAACTGAAGAAAAACAGAGTTAACGAAGAGGGGTGAGATCGCTCTTATTAAAGGAAAGCAAATTAGACCAAAACAAAAATATGCTTGATAATAAAGAGGGATATTTCAAAAGGAGCAATTAGAAATAATTGAAGGTGAGAAGAAACTGGCTAAAAATCAGAGAAAATTGGCTGATCAAGTGGAAAAAATAATAAAGATAGAGGAAAGACTATGTGAGGAAGAAAGTGAAATAGCCAAAAAAGAGAAGATCCATACTTGAAAAAAGAAGGAACTAAAGGAAGAAGAGATAGAGCAGGAAGAAGAGAAAGAAGATGAAGAAGAAAGAAGAAATTCAATTCATTAAACAAATGTTGAAAAAAGCAAAAAGCCAATGAGCGTTGATATGTTACAGGAAGAGTTTCCCAAGTCAAGTTGGCGAATTGGAGAGAAAGAGACATTTTCTAAAGAAATGGACAGCCTGTTAGATAAAATGGAACATGAAACTGTGATGGAGAAAGAAGTGGGGAAAAAAAAAGAAGGGGAAGGCAATAAAGGAGGTGGAGAAGGATGACAAAAAGAAAAAGAGGAAGAGAGGAGAAAGAAAAAGGAGGAAGATGATGGGGGAAATGGATAAGGAAGAAGGAGGATATGAGAAAGGAGAAAAAGGAAGTAGTGGAAGAGAAGGAAGAATATGAAAAAGAAAAGAGATAAAAAGAGGATGAAGAGGAGAGCGAGGAGGAGGAGGAAAAACAGAGGAAAGAGAAAAGAAAGAGCAAGGAAGAGGAGAGGAGTTGATTGCAAGAAGCAATGGTAGATAAGGGGAGAAACAATAAAGAAAAACTATCTAAGTTACAAAAAAAAGGACCTAAAGAGAAAGAGTCCCTTCAATGGGACAAATAATCCCTGAGATCAAAGACATAAAACTGGGTGTTCTGAAAAGCCCTATCAAGAAAACAACCTCAATATCTTTGGGGGAGAACAGAGATATCAGAGCCAGAGTCTTTGAAACAAATATTCCAGGAAGATAAAGCCACAGTGCATGAAACACTCAAGATACTCCCATGGAAAAGACCTATGGGTAAACAAGAACCTTTAGAGATCTATAAACCCACACTTCTACCAGGTTTAGACATAATTTTGGAGTCCCAAGAACTGAACTTAAACACCCCATTTGTAACCCATATATCAAGGAAGACCATGAAAGCTCAGGTACGTCAAGGTAAACCTCTAGGGACCAAATGGCGGTGGATTTTGCAGCATCGTCCAGCTCTGAGAGAAGAATTTCTTAAGGCTAAGAGACAATTACCTGTGCCCCAATCCTGCCTGAGGAAATATTTATAAAGGAAGTAAGCCTGCCAGATGAAAAGTGGATATACCATATTTTGGAACAGATGAAAGCAGGAGAACAACTTTCCAGGGATAATTTCCACAGATTGTGTCGGTTTCTCAAAAAACTTCACCTCAAAGGAAAAACTTAGAGGGGGCTGCATCTGTCTCTACTTGAAGCTATGTGCACTGTCACAGGCAGGTTCTGGAACGACAAGCACAGGAATCTCAAAATCGAGTGAGGAACCCATGGGTCTCAAATACCCGGGAGTGATCCCTCCTATAAAAAGGAAAGGAGAAAGGAAAGCTGGCCCAAACCTTCAGCTGTTTCCACATTAGTCCCCATTAGTTCCTAAGAGGATTCTGAAGACCAAGACTAAAAATTGGCCATTTTAGAAGAGACCCAGAGGAGTGCTCGGGCAGAGGAGATATCCAACACTCTGAGAGAGATAGAGATGAAATACGTTTATCCCACAAGCAATATTATTGCAGATAAACCGGACTCTGTGGCCCAGCAAACTCTAGCACTGGGACATTTCAAAAAAAGATTTCTGGGCTGCTAAGGACAGACTGAGGACTAGCAAATTGCCAAAAATTGGACAAGAAAGCACAGCCTGTCTCCGAAGAAAAAGGAAGAGGTGCCCCCAATGGGAGACATTTGTAGCACTGTACTACGTTTTGAGGAAGTTGCAAACGCGATATGCTAAAAGATAGAGCTGCTTGATGGAACAGTTCCTATCGTATCGTCTGTACTCAAATTACGTCCCCACAAATCCAGAGAGGCTGCTACAGGAGTGCTACAGTTTAGGAGCCCCAATCCCGAAGATTATCAACCGAGAGACCTCAAAGGCGCTGGAGTTAGTACCTGGGGAGCGCTTGTTGTACACATTTGTCTATTGGTACCTATCCCTCAAGGTCCTCTGAAGTTCCAAGAGGTGGTATCCTCCCAGAGGAGAATAATGTGTGTTCCTCCTTCCCATGGGTATTGCCCAGTATGGGATCTTAGAACTTGCCTGGAAAAGTTCCTGCTTCTCAAGCTGACACTCACCTCGCCAAAGAAAATGCCCCACATCACTGCTCATCCTCTCTAAGCGGACTGAAGGGTCAGAATTTTTCCTTCTCAACTGGAGAAATGTCTGGTCACCGTTACTAGACCTCAACTGGGAATGCCTGAACACCAAATTCTAGTACCTTTATCCCTAGAGTCAAGCAGTGAGGGGGGGACTAGGCCAAAGTTGTTTTCCTGACTACTCCAGAAAAGTCGCCTGGCTGTGGAATAAAGAGCATAGTCTCGCCAAGCACTATAATGTGTCCCTTTCCTCGTAAATTCTTCAGAAAAGGTAGAAAGATACCAGATACTAACATATACTTGAAAGTGGGAAAAGATCCCAACAACCTGTGATGCTCAATCTTTGGAGGCCATGAGACAGAATAGTCTCTATCTTTTGCATATTTGTTCACTTCCTTCCCTAAAGACTATATCTAGGAAGGAAACACCTGATACAAAAAAAAATAATTTCTTTGGTACTAACTTTGGCTTTTTTTGGGGGAGGGGTGCTGAGCGGTGCGCCCCATCTAGGTGCTTAGGGGCTTGCTCCAGGCTCTGCACTTAAAGGGATCACTCCTGGCAGGGCTGGTGGACCAAATGGAGGATATGGGAATCACATCTGAGGCAAGTTTCATCATAAGCTTGCTATACTACTATGACCCCTTTTGGACATTAATAAAAGGCACTGACACCAAGTGGGAGGGAGGTAGACACAGGACACTGGAAATGCCCAGGTGACGCCTGCCAGGGAGTTGCGAATTCTCATTATCTCCCTCTCTAGATGGCCATGGGTCCCGGGCACATGCCAGAGAGAAGAGAAAGGTTAAAACTTACAGAACCAAGGAGGGCCGGTACTGAAACTGCAGCTGATCCAGTCCCTGGACAGACTAAGAAAGGTCACAACAGGGGCTGCCCTTGCTGTGGTGAGTGCAGGCCCTCGTCCCCTGCCCTGAGACCAAAGTCCTGCATCCTAAGGGAGACTCAGCACTACTGCTGGGCCCTTGTTCCCGCCTGTCCCTTCCGATGTCTGACTCCAGGCTGGACTGGGAGAGTCCGGAGACCCTGAAAGTAGGCCGAGAGCAACTGACTGACCAAAAGCAGTGGTCACACAGAGGTGGCTGGCAAGGGCAGGAAGGGGCGTGTGGCGCCGATTAGGCAGGGGTGACTCCCCGCTCCCAGGCATCTTGCCCCCCTAGCGCTTATGACGCTGTCTGCCCGGCCTTGTGTCTGTAAAATCATGTGGTCTGTGCGACTCGTTTCCCTGTCTAAACATGGCGATGTTTCTGGGCTCCTGGGCTGCTCTGATGTTGGGTGAGAATGGTATTGACTGCTTCCATTCAGACGCTTCTCATTTCCAGCCAACCCAGTGCTTGCCTCTAGAGAGCCAGAGGAAGAAGCCAGAGAGGTTCCATAGTGGCCCCTACCTTTTAGTGACCCCAGCTCTGCACTCTTAGGCGTCTCCGAGGATGGTGTAGAAAGCAGTCCGATTTAGAGGCTGTCACACATTTGATAAGAGGCCTGGGACTTGTGATTTCGGGCTTCAGTTCAGGGTACTGGGTGAATGTTGATAACTATCCAGTCACTGTGCTCTAGTGCAGTACAGAGGTCTACAGGCCAGGATGGCATGTACACTTCCCGCAGGTTTGGTGACAATATAAGGCTAGAGATTGACATGGTAAAAAAATAGCATGATACCAATATAAAGTTCAGATAAAGTATGGATCAGGAGGTCTTGTCAAAGAACCTCAATGCAAGCGGTGGGAGTCAGAGGTCAGGTACGACAGAGAGAAAGAATAGTGTACTAATAATCATTGTAAATGATAATACCAGTGTAGAACTGGAGACATAAAGTAGTCAAAAGGATAGCACATATACATATACATATACATATACATATACATATACATATACATATACATATGCATCACGATCACTATCTTCCTGTTGAATCATCTATTATTTGCTAGGCTGGCACCGTAATATCTCTATATGTCCTGTCTCATGCCAGTAGAGCCAGGGGCTTTCGGCTAGCTACAGGAACATATGAGCCTCAAAACCAGTATATTAGGTCATGGGAATGTTCTAATATAATGGTTACTGGGGTATATCAAATACAACACGAGAAGCTTGCTGGGCTTGCCAGTGGGAGGCAAACTCTTTTAAACAGCTCCAAATAAAGCATTTATTGATGAGCCACGCGCCGCCATTGTCGCGCAGCAACAGCCTCGTGATGGGCTGGTCTGCTGGGTGGGTTCAGAGGAGAGGGAAGTCCAAATATGGAAAATGGCGGGCGCCTGGGTGGATTGAGGGGAGGTGGGTCCTGGCTTGTTGTGAGGCGGCTCTGCCAAGGTGGTGGGCCAGGGCTAGAACCCACCATGCCTCCGAGACGCCCTCATGAACGGCTGTGCACTTTAGAAGAGCAAGGAACAGCTCTGCCCCATGTCTGAGTCTCTGGACCAGCATGTACCGGGGCCAGATTGAGGATAAAGCTGGCGGTAGGTGTCAAGATCCGGGCTGTGATGGGCTGGTCTGCTGGGTCAGGAGTTCTGACGCAAGAGGGAAGTCCAAATGTGGAAAATGGCGGCACCTCGTGTATTGAGGGGGTAGTCTGGCTTGTTGTGAGGCTCTGCTGAGGTGGTGGGCCAGGGCTAGAACCCGCCATGCCTCCCACTGCTTCATGAACTGGCTGTGCACAGGGAGAGCAAGAACAGCTCTGCCCCATGTCTGAGAGTCTCTGGACCCCCTTGATACATATACATATACATATTCAAAAGGATATCTCTCTAAATGTATGTATAAAGCTACAATGTGTAAGAGAGAGGGGAGAGAGAGAGAGAAAGGAGGAAAAGTGCCTGCCATAAGGCGTTGGAGGCTGGAGGAATGGGGGTAATCAGGGATACTGGTGGTAGGAAAGGCACTGGTAGTGGGATAAAAGCGAACACACGTTATAACTGAAACCCAAATATGAACATCTCTTTTGTAATTATATCACGGTAAGTATAATAACATTTTTTTAAAAATGAAAGATACCTAGATGCCAAATAGCACACTTAATGTAATTTAGTGACTTAGAAATAAATATTGAGATCTCAGTTTGGCCCTACGGCAGAGCTTCAGCAAGCTACCCGTGTTGTATTTGATATGCCAAATACCAGTAACAATTATAGACCTCATTCCCATGATATGATAGAATAGATTGAGGGCTCTTTATGTCCTGGAGCAAGCAGATGCCCTTAGACTCTACTTGCATGAGACAGGAGATGTTACTGGTGGAGATGTACAGTAAGCCCGCTGGAGCAAATCATGAACGTGAAGACAGTGATCCGAGTTGCCACTTAGCGAACAGAATTTCACCACACCGGTTATATTTGCATTTTGGTGAAAAGATAATTTTTTCTAGCCTCAGTGAGTCCCACATATCTTATTCACCCGAATTATATGTAACTAATCTGGAAACTAATTGGGGGCATTACTAGAGACAGTGCACGAAGTTCTTGAAACAGTGCCTAGCATGAAATAAGAGTTTATTTTTATATAAAAAAAGTTAAACTCCTATGCACTCACCTCCTCATACCCCCACAGTGTCTCAAGTATCTGGCTGTGCGATCTCAGAGGTTTTGTACCCATTTCAACACCTGTGATGCTCAGGGGTTACTCCTGGTTCTGCACTCAGGAATTACTCCTTGTAGTGCTTAGGGAGTCTATGGGATGCTGAGGAGATGAAACAAGGTTGGCCATGGCAAGGCAAGCACCCTACCTGCTGCCCTATATATGGCTGGCCCTAGTCACTCTGTGTGACCCTCAGAAATCCACACTCCCATTATCACAAAAGGCCGGATTCTTGCTTATCTCCCGTCACTCTGGCATATATTCATGTGGGATTTTCAGATTCTTAATTATATTGGTGCTGTGCCACTGGACAGTGTTTATGAGGAGGCCTAATGGCAGTCTGAGCCATTATGATGTTGGAGCCAGTGACATTCCATCGGAAATTGTGACTAGCTTCCTCTTCTAGAATGTGCTCTCTTCTCTTCTGTGGAGGGTGCCAATAGTGCACTGAGGAGGGATAGAAAGTGCCAAAAGTCAGTTAGCTGCTAATGCAGGTTTTACTACCTTGAGAATGAACAGTGAGTGAATGGCCAGCGTGAGCCTATTAGGACATCTGCTGAATGTAAGATAAGCCTGTTCAGTCTGGAGGTCTAAAGGAAGAAAGAAACATTTGCAGTGCAGGGAGTGCAGGCCCTTGTGTATTGATGTAAGTCTATTTTAGCTGTTTTTTCCCTCCCAATCTCTTATATTCTCCTGCAATCTCAGCAGCCTCCTTTACTTCTCTGGCAAAAGAGCAACCTGAAGTTATTATATTCTTCTTTTCACTGTGACACCTTTAGAATGTCTTGATCTCAATGTATTTTTTCCAAATATTCAACGTAAGAGCGGGGCTGGTGGTGCATCAGGTGGGGCGGATCCCTCCCTCGAGCTTGCTCAGACTTTTGGGTGGTAGACCCACGTGGGGGCACGCGAAGGTGATACCCCTTGTGGCTCCTGCAAAATAAAGAAAAAAAAATTAAATAAATAAATACTAAGTAGGGGAAAGAGCATTCATTTTTCAAAGTCAAAAGGAATGAAATACCAACATCTCACTACAAAGAAAGCAAATAGTCTTGGCCTTGGATTTCGAACAAAGAATTGGAGGCATCAAAAAAAGAAAGAAGGGGCCGAAAATGGTCCAGCATGGTAGGGCGTTTGCCTTGCATGTGGCCGGCTCATGCCGCCCGGAGAGGCTCAACCCCTGGCATCCCATATGGTCCCCTGGAGCACTGCCAGTAGTATTCCTGAGTGCAAAGCCAGGAGAAACCTCTGAGAATTGCTGGGTGTGACCTAAAAAACAAAATAAAATAAAAATAGAAAGAAAAAAATAGAAATATTAGGGCATTTTTTCCATTTTTCTAATCAAAAACACCTAGTCATGAGGCACGAGTAATAGCACAGCCGAGAGAGTCGTCGCCTTGCATGTGGCCAACCCTGGTTGATTCCATATGGTTCCTAGCACGGCTAGAATACCTGAGCCAAGTTGCCAGGTGTGACCCAAAAAGCAAAAATAATTTTTTTTTTTGCTTTTTTGGTCACACCAAAAGAAAAAGAGCATGAGACACAAACAACACACACAAACATAGGGGAATAACAGTACCCAAAGGCATCAGAAACTGGGCTCAGATCTTTAATAGGAAACTACCACCTGGTCGAGAAGAGCGGATACATGGGGAGGGGGAGCACTGGGACAAAGGAAGGTAGAGGGAAGTGGATAGAAAAGGTTGTGGTGAGTCTGCTATAGGAAACCCTACCGCTT
Organism: Cryptotis parvus; assembly: GCA_021461705.1. Taxonomy (NCBI): domain Eukaryota; kingdom Metazoa; phylum Chordata; class Mammalia; order Eulipotyphla; family Soricidae; genus Cryptotis; species Cryptotis parvus. The sequence continues at coordinate 1,337 of JAJIBD010034472.1, read as the reverse complement.
TAGTACTGGACAGCACGTGTCCCAGAGGGGGGGAAATCTTTCCCAAGTTTCCTGGATCATTGGTAAAATTTGTTCCGGTTTCCATTTCCTCCCTGGCTTTCAGTTAAGAGTGCTTTTCCTTCTTTAAGGCCTATCACTAATCCTCATGCTAGTCCTCTCAACTCAAGGCCAGTAATGCAAAACCAAATCCTTATTGTTGCAATTACTGTGACTTACCCTTTCTGTCATCTTTCTCTTCTGCTTCCTCTTTTGCCACATCATAGGTTAGTTGGCTGGTTTTCAACCCATTAGAGTTCCTTTCTTTTGGTCGCCTATCACCTTGGTATCCCATATGGTACCCTGAGCACCAGGAGTGGTTCCTAGGAGTGCAGAGCCAGGGAGTAACCTCTGAGCATTGCGGGGTGTGACTCAAAAAGAAACAAAAAAAATTCAAGGGGTCGGAGCAATAGCACAAGTGGGTAGGGTGTCTGCCTAGAACACCCACCAACTCCAGTTCAAGCCCTGGCATCCCATATAGTCCTCAAGCTTTGCCAGAAGTAATGCCTGAGTGCAGAGCCAGGAGTAACACCCCAACATCTCCAAAAATACATTTGGAAATCAAAACCACAATAAGGGCTTGGAAAGATAGTAGAGAGAGGTCGAAGCATTAGACTTGGACAGATGGTCCCAGTTTGGTCCCTGGCTTTAACATAACAGTCCACTAAGCACTCACTGTCAGGCGTGATCCCTTGCCAGAGTCAAGCACTCACTGGAGAGATAGTAAGAGAGCACTGGTGCTCTCTTATAACAGCGGGTAGAACATTCCCCAGAAATGTTCTGAGGCACAGCTGGGGTGCCTCCCAGCTCCCCCAAATGTGTAGTTTCTCGGTCCATAAGTTAGACCCACAGTATCATTTGCTTGGATCTCTGTCAAATGATAGAATTACTTCAGGCACAGCACACCTGAGGAAAGAATTTCATTTGTCATCTGGCTACTTTGGCCTTCCCTGGACTCTGGAGCCACAATCATATAGCTACTCCGCATTCTGCCATTTTTGCATCTCTCTGCCTCTGCCCTGGTCTCCAAGAACATCACCCTCTGCTCCAGTCACAGGCTGTACCTCTCCACAGATCCACCATGAGGGGGCGCTCCTGTTTAACCCTGTGCCCTAAAGCTGTTTGCGTTTCAGCAACCCAGTCTCTGTGAGGTCACTGTGGATACCTGTTAAATGCAGTTGGGAGGCGACGGAGCTGGCAGGGGCAGCACCAGTTGTAGGTGATGGTGCATGGCAAGATTCAGTTCCCCAGTTCTCTAAGAACAAACTGGGAGGGATAAGTGCAAGTCACTAAAAATTCCC
>JAJIBD010034471.1:0-30884 GCA_021461705.1 Cryptotis parvus | reverse complement strand
TATTTTCTGTTTTTAAAAGACTTCACCAACAAAAAAAAGAGAAAAAAAAAAAAAGACTTCACCCACTCCTTAAAACTCCCTGTGTAGCTATTGCTTTCATGGAAGTTTCTATTAGTTCATACCAGATATTGAAAATCAGGGTCTTATGTAAGCCACCCATGCTTTCCTTAGCAATATCTTCTGATTTTCCACATCAGGTCGAAAGTTGTTGCGAGGCAGCAAGAAGACAAGTGAACCAGAGGATGGAGTTGATCAGAGTGAACTGGGTCCATTAGACAGTGGTGTTGATCAGAGTGAGGCTATACCAATTGAAGAAGAGATTATAGCCATCCCTTCAAAGATGCCTTCAACCCAAAGTCTAAAAGAGGATGAACAATACCTTTCAGAGAAAGAATCCTCAAGGGATCATGTTGCAGTAGCCTTAAAGATGCTGAGAAAAATACGTGAGAAAAAACCAAGAAAAAAAACATTTTTTTAAACCCATAAAGAGGCAAAAGAAGAAGACAGAAGAGTCTGCAGTCACAGAACCTCTGCCCCCTCTACAGAAAGAAACACTTTTAAGAGTGACAGTGGGAAAGGAATCTCTGGATTGCCTGGTCATGGGGGTGACAATTTATCATGGCGGGATGATCTGTGTCGTCTTCTGACCTTCAGGTTATCTGGTTCTCAAACAGAAATTTCAGAAACTTTAAGTGCTGAACTGGTGAGCAGGGCTCGGGCAGTACTGACTGATCGGCATCCCAGCTGGGAGCTCTTTTCAGAAGATCTGCCCCTTGTTGAAGGGAAGAAACAGATAAAACTGACTGGGATATAGGTTTGCCAGAAGTGAAACCATCTGTAATTCATGAAGGAGCAATTAGAAAAGACATGGTGATTGGACACGAGGAAAAGATACCAGTGGGTGAAGAGCAACATGAAGCAAGTGACATGAGAGACTTGAAGGAAACCAAGGAAAGTCTCAAAGAAAAAAAAGTAGCATTATTACTTTAAAAGTAGACCCAACCCAGGAAGGAGAGAACTTGAAAAAAAGATCAAATGTCTAAGAGGGGTTCTAAGAAAATTATGAAAAAAGCCCCAAAGGATGCAAAAATTAGATCAAGAGAACAAAGAAAAGAAGGATAAAAGAATAATAGAAAAGCCCACACTAAAGGAGAAAGTCAGCTGAGATAGAAAAAAGGTCAGTTAAAGATGATAGGAGGACAACTTGGAAAAAGTGGGATAAGAGGCAACAGCTTGAAGCAGAAAAAAACATACCATATCTTAAGGATGAGCAAAACCACACAAGGATGAACAACAACTCGTGAGAGAGGAAAGCATACATGTGGTTGGAGTGGTATGTTGAGGGAAGAACAGACACCTCCACAAGGACAAAGAGAAGTTCTTTCCAGGTAAGAAAAAGATGGTTGAAGATGAAAGTAAAGGGACATGGAATGAATGGGAACAGCTCTGGGAAGGACTGTCAGAAGGTCCCAGGGAGAAATTGCCCAAAGATGAAGAGAAAGTGACTCTTGAGAAAGAAGAGGAGGAGGAAGTAACAATATTCCTAGAAGACCAAGAAGAAAAAGAACAAGAAGAAAAACAAGAAGAACAAGAACAAGCAGAAGAACAAGAACAAGAAAAAAGGACAAGAAGAAAAAAAAGAGGATTATGATAAAGGGGAAGAAGAGAAAAAGGAAGAGGAAGAAGAAGAGAAAAAGGAAGAGGAGATAGAAGAGAAAGAGGATGCAGTAGTAAAGGAAAAAAGAATTGAAACAAAAACAAGAACAAAAAAGACGAAAACCAAATCTAGAGCTACTAAAACGACTGCAAAAAACGACGAGAAAAAGAACAAGAACAAAAACAAAGACAACTAGGACAACTTAAACAACTAGCGGAACAAACAGAACAAAAACAACAGCAACTAGAACAACAAAAGCAACTAGAACAACAAAAGCACCTAGTACAAGGGCAACTAGAATACCCAGAACAACTAGAACAACAGCAATTTGAACAACAAAAACAACTAGAACAATGGCAATTAGAACAACAAAAGGAATTGGAACAATTAGAAGAATTAGAACAAAAACAACTAGAACAACTGGAAGAAGAAAAGCAATGGAAACAAGAGCAACTAGAACAGTTAGAACAGAAAAAACAACTAGAACAGCAACTAGAACAAAAGCAACTAGAACAGCTAGAACAGCAATTAGAACAACAAAAACTAGAACAAAATCAACTAGAACATCTGCAACGAGAACAGCTAGAACAACAAAAACAATTAGAACAGCAGCTAGAACAACAAAAACAACTAGAAAAGCAGCTAGAACAGCAATCAGAACAAAGACAGCTAGAACAAAGGGCAGCTAGAACAACATAAACAACTAGAACAATGGCAAATAGAACAGTTAGAGCAGCAAAAACAAAACGAGAACAACAGAAGCTACTGGAACAGCAACTAGAACAACAAAAGCAGCTAAAACAAAAGCAACTAGAACATCAGCTAGAACAAAAACAACTAGAAAAGGAGCTAGAACAGCAACCAAAACATTTAAAACAACAAAAACAACTAGAGCAGCAACTAGAACAACAAAAGCAACTAGAACAGCTAAAACAACTAGAACAAAAGCAGCTAGAACAATGGCAACTAAGACAGCTAGAACAACAAAAACAACTAGAATATCAGCTAAAACAGAAACAACTAGAAAAGCAGCTAGAACAGCAACCAGAACAGCTAGAACAACAAAAACAACTAGAACAGAAACTAGAAGAAAGACAACTAGAACAGCTAGAACAAAAACAACTAGAAAAGAAGCTAGAACAGCAACCAGAACGGCTAGAACAAAAGCAACAAGAACAGCAACTAGAACAACAAAAGCAACGAGAACAGCAACTAGAACAACAAAAACAACTAGAACAATGGCAATTAGAACAACAAAAAAGAACAACTAGAACTACAAGAACAAGAAAACCAACTGAAACAAAAACAGAAGCAACTAGATCAAATAAAACTAGAACAAGAACAATCAGAACGAGAACAAGAACAAAAAAAACAACTAGAACAAGAGCATAAACAAGTAGGAAAAAAAGAGCTAGAACAAGATCAATTGGAACAGGAACAAGCCCAACAAGAAGAAAAACAATTAGAAAAACTAGAGCAAAAACATCTGGAAGAACAAAAACAGCAAGAACAAAAGGAACTAGAACAAAAACGAAAACAAATTGACCAAGAACAAAAGCAACTAGAAAAACAAAAACTAGAAGAAAAACAAATAGAAAAACAAAAACAACTTGAAGACAATCAGTTAGAAGACCAAGAGCAACTAGAACAAAAACCACTAGAACAAGAGAAAAAACTACTAGAAGAACAAAAACAACTAGTAGAAGAACAAAAACAACCAGACCAAAATCAACTAGAAGAACAAAAATGGCTATGGCAAAAGCAACAGGAAGAACAAAAACAACTAGAGCAAAAGCAAACAGAAGAACAAAAAAGACCAGAGCAAAAACTACTAGAACAAAAACAACTGGAAAAACGAAAACAAGTAATACAAAAACTACAAGAACAAGAAGAATTAGAACAAAAACATCTAGAACAACAACAACTGGGACAACAGAAACAACTAGAACAAGAACAAAAGCTAATAGATCAAGAACAAAAGCAACTTGAAGAACAAAAACAGCTAGTGGAAAACAACTAGAAAACGAAAACAACTAGAAGACAAAGAGTTAGAAGAGCAGAAGCAACTAGAACAAAAATCACTAGAACTGGGACAAAAGCAACTGGAACAAAAGCAACTGGAAGTACGAAACAACTAGAACAAAAACAGTTCCACCAACAAAAACATCAACAAGTACAATGGAAACAACAAAGACTACTAGGACAAAAACCAGAACAACAAACACAACTAGAACAACAATCACTAGAACAAAGAAAAAGCAATTAGGAGAGCAAAATCAAGTAGACCAAGAACAGCTAGAAGAACAAAAAGAACTAGAGCAAAGCCAACTGCAAGAACAGAAACAACAAGAACAAAAGCAACTAGAAGAACAAAAAGTACTAGAGGAAAATCTACTGGATCAAAAGCATCTGGAAGAACGAAATCAACTAAAACAAAAGCAACTACAAGAACAAAAAGAACTAGGACAAAAACATCTAGAAGAAGAAGAACAACTGGAACAACAGAAACAACTAGAACAAAAGCAACTGGAACAAGAACAAAAACAACTAGCACAAAAACAACTAGAAAAGCAAAAACAACTAGAGGAAAAGCAACTAGAAAAACAAAACAACTAGAAGACAAGCAGTTAGAAGAGCAAAAGCAACTAGAACAAAAACCACTAGAACCAGAACAAAGGCAACTAGAACAAAATCAACTAGAACAAAAACAGCTGGAAGAACGAAAACAACTAGAACAAAACCAGCTACACCAACAAAAACATCTACAACAAATACAACGGGAACAACAAAGGCAACTAAAGCAAAAGAAACTAGAACAACAAACAAAACTAGATAAAAAATCACTAGAACAAGAAATAAAACAACTAGACGAACAAAATCAACTAGACCAAAAGCAACTAGAAGAGCAAAAAGGACTAGAGGATAAACTACTAGAACAAAAGCACCTGGAAGAACAAAATCAACTAAAACAAAAGCAAACTACAAGAACAAAAGAACTAGGACAAAAACATCTAGAAGAAGAACAACAACTGGGACAACAGAAACAACTAGAACAAAAGCAAGTAGAACAAGAACAAAAACTGACAGATCAAGAACAAAAGCAACTAGAAAAAAAACAATTAGAAGAAAAAAGCAGCTAGTGGAAAAACAACTAGAAAACAAAAACAACTAGAAGGCAAACAGCTAGAAGATCAAAAGCAACTAGAACAAAAGCAACTGGAAGAACAAAAACAACTAGGAACAAAACAGTTCCATGAACAAAAAACATATACAACAAATACAACAGGAACAACAAAGACAACTAGAGCAAAAGAAACTAGAACAGCAAATACAACTAGAACAAAAATTACTAGAACAAGAAAAACAACTAGAACAGCAAATACAACTAGAACAAAAATTACTAGAACAAGAAAAACAACTAGAACAACAAAATCAACTAGACCAAAAAAAACTAGATGAACAAAAAGAACTAGGGCAAAAGCATCTGGAAGAACAGAATCAACTAGAACAGAAACAACTAGAAGAACAAAAAGGACTAGAGGGAAGACTACTAGAACAAAAGCACCTGAAAGAACGAAATCAACTTAAACAAAAGCAACTGCAAGAACAAAAAGAACTAGGACAAAAACATCTAGAAGAAGAAGAACAACAACAACTGGGACAACAGGAAGAACTGGAACAAAAGCAATTAGAACAAGAACAAAAACTAATAGGTCAAGAGCAAAAGCAACTAGAACGAAAACAACTTGAAGAACAAAAACAACTAGAGGAAAAACAACTAGAAAAACTAAAACAACTAGAAGACAAGCAGTTAGAAGAGCAAAAGCAACTAGAACAAAAACCGCTAGAACCAGAACAAAAGCAACTAGAACAGAGGCAACTAGAACAAAAGCAACTGGAAGAACGAAAACAACTAGAACAAAAACAGTACCACCAACAAAAACATCTACAACAAATACAACTGGAACAACAAAGACAACTAGAGCAAAAGAAACTAGAACAACAAACACAACTAGAAAAAATATTACTTGAACTAGAAAAAAAAACATCTAGAACAACAAAATCAACTTGACCTAAAACAGCTAGAAGAACAAAAACAAATGGGGCACAAGCATCTGGAAGAACAGAATCAACTAGAACAAAGACAACTAGAAGAACTAAAAGGACTAGAGGAACAACTACTAGAACAAAAGCACCTGGAAGAACAAAACGAGCTAAAACAAAAACAACTACAAGAACAAAAAGAACTAGGACAAAAACATCTAGAACAACAACAACTACTGGAAAACAGAAACAACTAGAACAAAAGCAACTAGAACAAGAACTAAAACTAACAGATCAAGAGCAAAAGCAACTAGAACAAAAACAACTTGAAGAACAAAAACAACTAGAGGAAAAACAACTAGAAAAACTAAAACAACTAGAAGAGAAGCAGTTAGAAGAGCAAAAGCAATTAGAACAAAAACCACTAGAACCAGAACAAAAGCAACTAGAACAAAAGCAACTAGAACAAAAGCAACTGGAAGAACGAAAACAGCTAGAACAAAAACGGTTCCACCAACAAAAACATCTACAACAAGTACAACGGGAACAACAAAGACAACTAGAGCAAAAGAAACTAGAACAACAAACACAACTAGAAAAATTATTACTTGAACTAGAAAAAAAAACATCTAGAACAACAAAATCAACTTGACCTAAAACAGCTAGAAGAACAAAAACAAATAGGGCACAAGCATCTGGAAGAACAGAATCAACTAGAACAAAGACAACTAGAAGAACTAAAAGGACTAGAGGAAAACTGCTAGAACAAAAGCACCTGGAAGAACAAAACCAGCTAAAACAAAAGCAACTACAAGAACAAAAAGAACTAGGACAAAAACATCTAGAACAACAACAACTACTGGGAAAACAGAAACAACTAGAACAAAAGCAACTAGAACAAGAACTAAAACTAACAGATCAAGAGCAAAAGCAACTAGAACAAAAACAACTTGAAGAACAAAAACAGCTAGAGGAAAAACAACTAGAAAAACTAAAACAACTAGAAGACAAGCAGTTAGAAGAGCAAAAGCAATTAGAACAAAAACCTCTAGAACCAGAACAAAAGCAACTAGAACAAAAGCAGCTAGAACAAAAGCAACTGGAAGAACAAAAACAGCTAGGACAAAAACAGTTCCACCAACAAAAACATCTACAACAAGTACAACGGGAACAACAAAGACAACTAGAGCAAAAGAAACTAGAACAACAAACACAACTAGAAAAATTATTACTTGAACTAGAAAAGAAAACATCTAGAACAACAAAATCAACTTGACCTAAAACAGCTAGAAGAACAAAAACAAATAGGGCACAAGCATCTGGAAGAACAGAATCAACTAGAACAAAAACAACTAGAAGAACTAAAAGGACTAGAGGAACAACTACTAGAACAAAAGCACCTGGAAGAACAAAATCAGCTAAAACAAAAGCAACTACAAGAACAAAAAGAACTAGGACAAAAACATCTAGAAGAAGAACAACTGCTGGGAAGACAGAAACAACTAGAACAAAAGCAACTAGAACAAGAACAAAAACTAATAGATCAAGAACAAAAGCAACTAGAACAAAAACAACTTGAAGAACAAAAACAGCTGGAGGAAAAACAACTAGAAAAACAAAAGCAACTAGAAGAGAAGCAGTTAGAAGAGCAAAAGCAACTAGAACAAAAACCACTAGAACCAGAACAAAAGCAACTAGAGCAAAAGCAACTACAGCAAATCCAACTGAAAGAACGGAAACAACTAGAACAAAAACAGTTCCACCAACAAAAACATCTACAGCAAAAACAACGGAACAACAAAGACAACTAGAGCAAAAAGAAACTAGAACAGCAAACACAACTAGAACAAAAAATTATTAGAACTAGAAAAAAAACAACTAGGAGAACAAAATCAACTAGATAAAAAACAGCTAGAAGACCAAAAGCAACTAGGGAAAAACCATCTGAAAGAACAAAATCAACTAGAACGAAAGCAACTAGAAGAACTAAAAGGACTAGTGGAAAAACTACTAGAACAAAAGCATCTGGAAGAACAAAATCAACTTAAACAAAAGCAACTACAAGAACAAAAAGAACTAGGACAAAAACATCTAGGAGAACAACAACAACTGGGACAACAGAAACAACTAGAACAAAAGCAACTAGGTCAAGAACAAAAACTAATAGATAAGGAACAAAAGCAGCTAAAACAAAAACAGCTTGAAGAACAAAACCAACTAGAGGAGAAACAACTAGAAAAACAAAAACAACTAGAAGACAATCAGTTAGAAAAGCAAAAACAACTAGAACAAAAACCACTAGAACCAGAACAAAAACAACTAGAACAAAATCAACTAAAACAAATGCAACTGGAAGAACGAAAACAACTAGAACAAAAACAGTTCCACCAACAAAAACATTTACAACAAATACAACGGAACAGCAAAGACAACTAGAGCAAAAGAAACTAGAACAACAAACACAACTAGAAAAAAATTACTAGAATTAGGAAAAAAAACACCTAGAAAAACAAAATCAACTCGACCTAAAACAGCTAGAAGAACAAAAAGCACTAGGGCAAAAGCATCTGGAAGAACAGAATCAACTAGAACAAAAACAACTAGAAGAACTGAAAGGACTAGAGGAAAAACTACTAGAACAAAAGCATCTGGAAGAACGAAATCAACTTAAACAAAAGCAACATCAAGAACAAAAAGAATTAGGACAAAAACATCTAGAAGAACAACAACTATTGGGAAGACAGAAACAACTAGAACAAAGGCAACTAGAACAAGAACAAAAACTAATAGATCAAGAACAAAAGCAACTAGAACAAAAACAACTTGAAGAACAAAAACAACTAGAGGAGAAACAACTAGAAAAACAAAAACAGCTAGTAGACAAACAGTTAGAAGAGCAAAAGCAACTAGAACAAAACCCACTAGAACCAGAACAAAAGCAACTAGAACAAAAGCAACTAGAACAAAAGCAACTAGAAGAACGAAAACAACTAGAACAAAAACAGTTCCACCAACAAAAACATCTACAGCAAAAACAACGAGACCAGCAAAGGCAACTGGGACAAAAGAAACTAGAACAACAAACACAACTAGAACAAAAATCACTAGAACAAGAAGCAAAGCAAGTAGGAGAACAAAATCAACTAGATCAAAATCAACTAGATGAACAAAAACAACTAGGGCAAATACATCTGGAGGAACAGAATCAACTAGAACGAAAGCAACTAGAAGAACTAAAAGGACTAGAGGAAAAATTACTAAAACAAAAGCACCTGGAAGAACAAAATCAACTTAAACAAAAGCAACTACAAGAACAAAAAGAACTAGGACAAAAACATCTAGAACAACAACAACAACTAGGACAACAGAAACAACTAGAACAAAAGCAACTAGAATATGAACAAAAACTGATAGATCAAGAACAAAGGCAACTAGATCAAAAACAATTTGAAGAACAAAAGCAACTAGAGGAGAAACAACTAGAAAAACAAAAACAACTAGAAGACAATCAGTTAGAAGAGCAAAAGCAGCTAGAACTAAAATCTCTAGAACCAGAACAAAAACAACTAGAACAAAAGCAACTAGAACAAAAGCAACTTGAAGAACGAAAACAACTAGAACAAAAGCAATTCCACCAACAAAAAATATCTACAACAAAAACAATGGGAACAACAAAGACAACTAGAGCAAAAGAAACTAGAACAACAAACAAAGCTAGAACAAAAAAGCACTAGCACAAGACAAAAAAACAAATAGAACAACAAAGACAACTAGACCAAAAGCAACTAGAAGAACAAAAAGAACTAGGGCAAAAGCAACTGGAAGTACAAAATCAACTAGAGCAAAAGCAACTAGAAGAACAGAAACAACTAGAACAGTATAAAGAACTCAAACAGAAACAACAAGAACAAAAGCAATTAGAACAACTAAAAGAATTAAAACATAAACAATTAGAGCAACAAAGAGAACTAGAACAAAAACAAATGGAACAACGAAATCAAATAGAAAGAAAACGTGTAAAGGAACAGAAACAACTAGAACAACCAAAGCAATTAGAACAAAAGCAACTAGAAGCCCAGAAGGAACCCGAAAAACAAGAGCAACAGAATATACAAGAACAACTTATAAAACGAAAACAACTAGAACAAAAAATACCTCAAAGGAAAGCAACTAGAACAACAAAACTACTTAGAACAACTATCAGAACAAAAACACTTAGAAAAGAAACAACTAGCACCAAAACACCATCTAGAACAAATGCAACTAGGGAAAAACAAGAACAACTAGAACAACAAAAGCAACTAGAACCAAAAACACAACTAGAACAAAAACAAGAACAAAAACAACTAAAACAACAAAAACAACTAGAGGGAAAACAAAAACTAAAAAAGCTGGAACAGAAACAACTAGAACAACAAAAACAACAGGAAGAAATAAAAGATATAAAAGAGCACAAAGAAATACAAACACAAGAAAGACAGGAACTAGAACAAGATTGGGAATATGATGCAGAACAAGAAGAGGAAATAGGAAGCAGAAAAGAACAACAATTGCAAAGACAAGAACCAGAAGAAGAAGAGGTGGTGAGAAAAGAGAAATGGATCAAGAAAGATTATAAACAGTTTGAGGAGGAGAGAATAAAATTCAAATCTCTAAGGAAACAAGCCCAAGAAAAAAGGAAACTTGCCAAGAAGAGGAGAGGCTAGCAAAAAGAAGAAAGAAAACTTGCTGAAGAAGAGAGAAAATTGGCTGAAGAAGAGTGGAAGTTGGCTCAAAAGAGATAGGATAATAACTGATCTGGAGAGCATGTTTTTTCATGAAGTGGAAAACCAGGCCTGTGAAGAGGAAAATTTAAGTCAAAATGCAGAGAATTTGGCTCAGAAAAGGAAAGAATTGGCTACAGAACAGGAGGCACTGGCTGAAGAAAAAATAAACATAGTAAACAAGGAAGCAAAATTGGCTAACGCAGAACTTTTATTGGTTGATAAAGTGGAAAAACTGAACCAGAGGGAGCAACAGGTGAGTGATAAAGAAAAGGAACTAATTGAGGAGTTGGAGGAACTAATATGGGAAGAGGAGGAGCTCGTGCATAAAGAGGAGGAACTGAACCAAAGAATGCATGAACTAGATGCTGAAGAAGAGGAACTGGCTCAAGAAGAGAAGACACTGATCCTGCGAGGGAAGTTACTAGTTGAGGAAAAAAAAAGCTGGTCTTGGAGGAAGAATTGCTCATCCAGGAAGAGATTGCCAACAGAATGGAAAAGCTACCTGAGGAAGATAAAATATTGGTCCAGAAAAGGGAAAAATTGATATATAAAAAGCAACAACTGGACAAGGAAATGGAAAAACTGAACCAAAACAAGGAGACAATCACACAGAAAAAGAATATACTTTTTCAGAGAAAGAATATTATAGATCTTGAAAAAGAGAAACTGGTTCAGGAGAACAAGACATTGACTAAGAGGAAAGGGAATTTGTTTCATTACAAACTAAACTACAGCAACCAAAGAAATATATTGGACCAAGTAAGAGAGAAAATTGATATGTGGAAGGATAAAATGGTTCAATTGCAAGCAAAGATTATAGAGGAAGGGGGGAACAGTTTTACAGAAGGCAGCAAAACTGGCTGTTGCTGAGAATGAACTGTGTCAAGATGAGCAGAACCTAGCTGAGAACCAGCAGAAACTGGCCCTCAACAAAATTAAGCTAGCTGTAGAGAAAACAGTAAGATGTCAAGGGTGGAAATTGCTCAAAGAAAGGTGGGATATTGCCAAAGAAGAAAATACACTGGCCACGGAGATTAAGAGACTGACTTTGGAGAAGGTGAGACTAGAGTACAGGAAACAAGTTCTATCCCAGAGAGAAACAAAAACAACCTCAATGCATAGAAAATCAATTGAGACTGAACTAGAATTAGTTAAAAGGAAACTGTCACTAGAGGAGAAGATACTGTTATTTGAAGATAGGATGCTGGCTACAGAGAAAAAGGACCTTCTCAAGGAAGAAATGGAATGTGCCAGGGGAACGAGAATTCATATCCAGGAACAAAGGAAGCTGGCCAAATTAATGACAATGTTTACTAAAGGCAAACGCATTTATCAGGAACCAGAGGTGAGCATCAAAATTTTAAAAGCACTTCAAAATCTTGTCAAACAAGAAACGAAAATAACTGAAGAAAAAACAGAGTTAACGAAGAGGGTGAGATCGCTCTTATTAAAGGAAAGTAAATTAGACCAAAACAAAAATATGCTTGATAATAAAGAGTGGGATATTTCAAAGGAGCAATTAGAAATAATCGAAGGTGAGAAGAAACTGGCTAAAAATCAGAGAAAATTGGCTGATCAAGTGGAAAAAATAATAAAGATAGAGGAAAGACTATGTGAGGAAGAAAGTGAAATAGCCAAAAAGAGAAGATCCATACTTGAAAAGAAGGAACTAAAGGAAGAAGAGATAGAGCAGGAAGAAGAGAAAGAAGATGAAGAAGAGAAAGAAGAAATTCAATTCATTAAACAAATGTTGAAAAAAGCAAAAAGCTAATGAGCGTTGATATGTTACAGGAAGAGTTTCCCAGTCAAGTGGGCGAATTGGAGAAAGAAGAGACATTTTCTAAAGAAATGGACAGCCTGTTAGATAAAATGGAACATGAAACTGTGATGGAGAAAGAAGTGGGGGAGAAAAAAGAAGGGAAGGCAATAAAGGAGGTGGAGAAGGATGACAAAAAAGAAAAAGAGGGAAGAGAGGAGAAAGAAAAAGGAGGAAGATGATGGGGGGAATGGATAAGGAAGAAGGAGTGGATATGAGAAAGGAGAAAAAAGGAAGTAGTGGAAGAGAAGGAAGAATATGAAAAAGAAAAAGAGATAAAAGAGGATGAAGAGGAGAGCGAGGAGGAGGAGGAAAAAACAGAGGAAGAGAAAAGAAAGAGCAAGGAAGAGGAGAGGAGTTCATTGCAAGAAGCAATGGTAGATAAGGGGAAAACAATAAAAGAAAAACTATCTAAGTTACAAAAAAAAAGGACCTAAGAGAAAGAGTCCCTTCAATGGGACAAATAATCCCTGAGATCAAAGACATAAAACTGGGTGTTCTGAAAAGCCCTATCAAGAAAACAACCTCAATATCTTTGGGGAGAACAGAGATATCAGAGCCAGAGTCTTTGAAACAAATATTCCAGGAAGATAAAGCCACAGTGCATGAAACACTCAAGATACTCCCATGGAAAAGACCTATGGGTAAACAAGAACCTTTAGAGATCTATAAACCCACACTTCTACCAGGTTTAGACATAATTTTGGAGTCCCAAGAACTGAACTTAAACACCCCATTTGTAACCCATATATTAAGGAAGACCATGAAAGCTCAGGTACGTCAAGGTAAACCTCTAGGGACCAAATGGCAGTGGATTTTGCAGCATCGTCCAGCTCTGAGAGAAGAATTTCTTAAGGCTAAGAGACAATTACCTGTGCCCCCAATCCTGCCTGAGGAAATATTTATAAAGGAAGTAAGCCTGCCAGATGAAAAGTGGATATACCATATTTTGGAACAGATGAAAGCAGGAGAACAACTTTCCAGGGATAATTTCCACAGATTGTGTCAGTTTCTCAAAAACTTCACCTCAAAGGAAAACTTAGAGGGGCTGCATCTGTCTCTACTTGAAGCTATTGTGCACTGTCACAGGCAGGTTCTGGAACGACAAAGCACAGGAATCTCAAAACCGAGTGAGGAACCCATGGGTCTCAAATACCCGGGAGTGATCCCTCCTATAAAAGGAAAGGAAAAGGAAAGCTGGCCCAAACCTTCAGCTGTTTCCACATTAAAGTCCCCATTAGTTCCTAAGAGGATTCTGAAGACCAAGACTAAAAATTGGCACATTTTAGAAGAGCCCTACAGGAGTGCTCGGGCAGAGGAGATATCCAACACTCTCAGAGAGATAGAGATGAAATACGTTTATCCTACAAGCAATATTATTGCAGATGTCCGTGACTCTGTGGCCCAGCAAACTCTAGCACTGACATTTCAAAAAGATTTCTGGGCTGCTAAGGACAGCCGAGGACTTGCCAAATTGCCAAAATTGGACAAGAAAGCACAGCCTGTCTCCGAAGAAAAGGAAGAGGTGCCCCAATGGGAGACATTTGTGGCACTGTACTACGCTTTTGAGGAAGTTGCAAACGCGATATGCAAAAGATAGAGCTGCTTGGATGGAACAGTTCTATCGTATCATGGACCTGTACCGATTTAAGTCCCCACAAATCCAGAGGCTGCTACAGGAGTTGCTACTGTTTGAGGAGCCCCAATCCCGAGAGATTATCAACAAAGAGACCTTAAAGGCGCTGGAGTTAGTACCTGGGGAGCGCTTGTTGTACCATTTGTCTATTGGTACCTATCCGGTCCCTCAAGGTCCTCTGAAGTTCCAAGAGGTGGTATCACTCCCAGAGGAGAATAATGTGTGTTCCGTCCTTCCCATGGGTATTGCCCAGTATGGGATCTTAGAACTTGCCTGGAAAAGTCTGCCTCAAGCTGACACTCACCTCACCAAGAAAATGCCCCACATCACTGCTCATCCTCTCTAATAGGGACTGAAAGGTCAGAATTTTTCATTCTCAACTGGAGAAATGTCTGGTCACCAGATTCTAGACCTCAACTGGAGAAATGCCTGAACACCAAATTCTAGACCTTTATCCCTAGAGTCAACAGTGAGGGGTGGGACTAGGCCAAAGTTGTTTTCCTGACTACTCCAGAAAGTCGCTTCTATCTGTGGAATAAAGAGGATATTCTCACAAGCACTATAATGTGTCCCCTTTCCTCGTAAATTCTTCAGAAAAGGTAGAGAGAGATACCAGATACTAATATATACTTGAAAGTGGGAAAAGATCCCAACAACCTGTGATGCTCAGTCTTTGGAGGCCATGAGACAGAATAGTCTCTATCTTTTGCATATTTGTTCACTTCCTTCCCTAAAGACTATATCTAGGAAGGAAAACACCTGATACAAAAATAATTTCTTTGGTATTAACTTTTGGCTTTTTTTGGGGGAGGGGTGCTGAGCGGTGCCCCATCTTGTGGTGCTCAGGGCTTGCTCCAGGCTCTGCACTTAGGGATCACTCCTGGCAGGGCTGGTGGACCAAATGGAGAGCTGGGAATCACATTCGAGGCAAGTGTCCTCGCTGCTATACTACTATGACCCCTTTTTGGACATTAATAAAAAGGCACTGACACCAAGTGGGAGGGAGGTAGACACAGGACACTGGAATTGCCATGGTGACGCCTGCCAGGAGTTGCCAATTCTCATTATCTCCCCTCTCTAGATGGCCATGGGTCTCGGGCACATGCCAGAGAGAAGAGAAAGGTTAAACTTACAGAACCAAGGAGGGCCGGTACTGGAAACTGCAGCTGATCCAGTCCCTGGACAGACTAAGAAAGGTCACAACAGGGGGCTGCCCTTGCTGTGGTGAGTGCAGGCCCTCGTCCCCTGCCCTGGAGACCAAAGTCCTGCATCCCAAGGGAGACTCAGCACTACTGCTGGGCCAGGCCATTGTTTCCCGCCTTGTCCCTTCCGATGTCTGACTCCAGGCTGGACTGGGAGAGTCCGGAGACCCTGAAAGAAGGCCGAGGAGCAACTGACAGACGAAAAGCAGTGGTCTACGGCAAGAGGTGGCTGGCAAGGGCAGGAAGGGGCGTGTGGCGCCGGATTAAGCAGGGGTGACTCCCCGTCCCCAGGCATCTTGCTTGCGCATGCGCTGGTCTGCCCGCCCCTTGTGTCTGTAAAATCATGTGGTCTGTGCGACTCGTTTCCCGCCTAAACATGGCGATGTTTCTGGGGCCTCGTAAGGCTGCTCTCGCAGAGTTGGGTGCAGAGAATGGTATGACTGCTTCCATTCAGACGCTTCTCATTTCCAGCCAACCCAGTGCAAAAGTTGCCTCTAGAGAGCCAGAGGGAAGAAGCCAGAGTTCCATAGTGGCCCCTACCTTTTAGTGACCCCCCAGCTCTGCCTCTTGGCGTCTCCGAGGGATGGTGCAGAAAGCAGTCCGATTTAGAGGCTGTCACACTTTGATAAGAGGCTCAAATTTGTGATTTCGGGCTTCAGTTCAGGGTACAAGGTGAATGTTTATAACTATCCAGTCACTGTGCTCTAGTGCAGTACAGTGGTCCTACAGGCCAGGATGGCATGTACACTTCCCCGCAGGTTTGGTGACAATATAAGGCTAGAAATTGGACATGGTAAAAAAATAGCATGATACCAATATCCAAGTTCAGATAAAGTATGGATCAGGAGGTCTTGTCAGTGGGTGGAACCTACTGCAAACGTGTGGGAGTCAGAGGTCAGGTAAGACAGAGAAAAGAACAGTGTACTAATAATCATTGTAAATGATAATACCAGTGTAGAACTGAACATTGAAAGTAGGCAAAAGGATATACATATACATATACATATACATATACATATACATATACATATACATATACATATGCATCACGATCACGATCTTCCTGTTGATCATCTATTTGCTAGAGCGGGCACCAGTAATATCTCTATATGTCCTGTCTCATGCCAGTAGAGCCAGGGGCATCGGCTTGCTACAGGAACATAAAGAGCTCAAACCATTATATTAGGTCATGGGAATGACCTAATATAATTGTTACTGGAATTTGGCATATCAAATACAACACGAGAAGCTTGCTAGGCTTGCCGAAGTGGGAGGCAAACTCTTTTAAACAGCTCCAAATAAAGCATTTATTGATGAGCCACGCTGCCGCTTGCGCCAAGCCGGGCTGTGATGGGCTGGTCTGCTGGGTGGAGTTCTGAGGAGAGGGAAGTCCAAATATGGAAAATGGCGGCGCCCGTGGATTGAGGGGGAGGTGGTCTGGCTTGTTGTGAGGCTCTGCCAAGGTGGTGGGCCAGGGCTAGAACCCGCCATGCCTCCCGACACGGCCTCATGAACGGCTGTGCACAGGAAGAGCAAGGAACAGCTCTGCCCCCATGTCTGAGAGTCTCTGGACCAGCATACCTGGGCCAGATTGAGGATAAAGCTGCTGTAGGGTGGGTGTCAAAGATCCGGGCTGTGATGGGCTGGTCTGCTGGGTAGAGTTCTGACGAGAGGGAAGTCCAAATGTGGAAAATGGCGGCACCCGTGGATTGAGGGGGTAGTCTGGCTTGTTGTGAGGCTCTGCTGAGGTGGTGGGCCAGGGCTAGAACCCGCCATGCCTCCCGACTGCTTCATGAACGGCTGTGCACAGGGAGAGCAAGGAACAGCTCTGCCCCATGTCTGAGAGTCTCTGGACCCACTTATACATATACATATACATATTCAAAAGGATATCTCTCTAAATGTATGTATAGCAAGCTACAATGTGTAAGAGAGGGGGAGAGAGAGAGAAAGGAGGAAAGTGCCTGCCATAGACGCAGGCTGGAGGAATGGGGGGGTAATCAGGGGATACTGGTGGTGGGAAATGGGCACTGGTAGTGGGATGGGTGCTGAACACCGTATGACTGAAACCCAAATATGAACATCTTTGTAATTGTATATCACGGTGGTATAATAACAATTTTTTTTAAAAATGAAAGATACCTAGATGCCAAATAGCACACTTAATGTAATTTTAGTGACTTAGAAATAAATATTAGATATCTCCAGTTTACCTGCACGGCAGAGCCTAGCAAGCTACCCGTGTTGTATTTGATATGCCAAATACCAGTAACAATTATAGACCTCATTCCCATGATATGATAGAATAGATTGAGGCTCTTTATGTTCCTGGAGCAAGCAGATGCCCTTGGGCTCTACTTGCATGAGACAGGAGATGTTACTGGTGGAGATGTTACTGGTGCCCGCTCGAGCAAATCGATGAACGGGAAGACAGTGATACAGTTGCCACTTAGCGAACAGAATTTCACCACACCGGTTATATTTGCATTTTGGTGAAAAAGATAATTTTTCAGCCTCAGTGTGTCCCACATATATTCACCCGAATTATATGTAACTAATCTGGCAACTAATTGGGGGGCATTACTAGAGACAGTGCATGAACAGTTCTTGAAACAGTGCCCTAGCATGAAATAAAGTTTATTTTTATATAAAAAAAAAGTTAAACTCCTAGTGCACTCACCTCCTCATACCCCCCACAGTGTCTCCAATATCCTGACTGTGCGATCTCAGATGTTTTGTACCTATCAACACCTGTTGATGCTCAGGGGTTACTCCTGGTTCTGCACTCAGGAATTACTCCCTTGTAGTGCTCAGGGAGTCTATGGGATGCTGAGGATGAAACAAGGTTGGCCATGGGCAAGGCAAGCACCCTACCTGCTGCCCTATATATATGGCTGGCCCTCAGTCACTCTGTGTGACCCTCAGAAAGCCACACACACTCCATTATCACAAAAGGCCGGATTCTTGCTATCTCCCAGCACTTGGCATATATTCATGTGGGGATTTTCAGATTCTTAATTATATTGGTGCTGTGCCACTGGACAGTGTTTATGAGGAGGCCTTATGGCAGTCTGAGCCATTATGATGTTGGAGCCAGTGACATTCCATCGGAAATTGTGACTAGCTTCCTCTTCTAGAATGTTCTCTTTTCTTCTGTGGAGGGTAATAGTGCACTGAGGAGGGATAGAAGTGTAATGCGAAAGTCAGTTATGCTAATGCCAGGTTTTACTACCTTGGAGAATGAACAGTGAGTGAATGGCCATGCCGAGCCTATTAGGACATCTGCTAAATGTAAGATAAGCCTGTTCAGTCTGAGAAGTCTAAAGGAAGAAAGGAAACATTGCAGTGCAGGGAGTGCAGGCCCTTGTGTATTGATGTAAGTCTATTTTAGCTGTTTTTTTTCCCCTCTAATCTCTTATATTCTCCTGCAATCTCAGCAGCCTCCTTTACTTCTCTGGCAAAAGAGCACCCTGAAGTTATTATATTCTTCTTTTCACTGTGACACCTTTAGAATGTCTTGATCTCAATGTATTTTTCCAAATATTCAACGTTAAGAGCCGGGGCTGGTGGCATCAGGTGGGGCGGATCCCTCCCTCGAGCTTGCTCAGACTGGGTGGGGTAGACCCACGTGGGGGCACGAAGGTGATACCCCTTGCTGGCTCCTGCAAAATAAAAGAAGAAAAAAAATTAAATAAATAAATACTAAGTAGGGGAAAGAGCATTCATTTTCAAAGTCAAAAGGAATGAAATACCAACATCTCACTACAAACCGAGCAAATGTCTTGGCCTTGGATTCCGAACAAAGAATTAGGCATCAAAAAAAGAAAGAAGGGGCCGGAGCAATGGTCCAGCGGGTAGGGCGTTTGCTTTGCATGTGGCCGGCTCATGCCGGCCCGGCTCAACCCCTGGCATCCCATATGGTCCCCCGGAGCACTGCCAGTAGTAATTCCTGAGTGCAGAGCCAGGAGAAACCTCTGAGAATTGCCGGGTGTGACCTAAAAAAACAAAATAAAAATAAAAATAGAAAGAAAGAAATAGAATTAGGCATTTTTCCATTTTTCTAATCAAAACACCTAGTCATGAGGCCGGAGTGATAGCACAGCAGAGAGAGTGTTTGCCTTGCATGTGGCCAACCCTGGTTGATTCCCATATGGTTCCTAGCACGGCCAGGAATACCTGAGCCGTTGCCAGGTGTGACCCAAAAAAAGCAAAAAATATTTTTTTTTTTGCTTTTTGGGTCACACCAAAAAGAAAGAAAGAGAGACACAAACAAACAAACAAACATAGGGGAATAACAGTACCCAAAGGCAGCAGAAACTGGGCTCAGATCTTCAATAGGAAACTACCACCTGGTCGGGGAGAAGAGTGGATACATGGGGGGGGGCACTGGGACAAAGGAAGGTAGAGGGAAGTGGATAGAAAAGGGTGCGGTGAGTCTGCTATGCAGGAAACCCTACCGCTTTAGTACTGGACAGCACAGTGTCCCTGAGGGGGTGGGGAATCTTTTTCCAAGTTCCTTTGGATCATTGGTAAAATTTGTTCAGGTTTCCATTTCCTCCCTGGCTTTCAGTTAGAGATTGCTTTTCCTTCTTTAAGGCCTATCACTAATCCTCATGCTAGTCCTCTCCAACTCAAGGCCAGTAATGCAAAACCAAATCCTTATTGTTGCAATTACTGTGACTTACCTTTCTGTCATCTTTCTCTTCTGCTTCCTCTTTTGCCACATCATAGGTTAGTTGGCTGGTTTTCAAAACATTAAAGTTCCTTTCTTGTCGTCTATCACCTTGGTATCCCATATGGTCCCCTGAGCACCGCCAGGAGTGGTTCCTAAGTGCAGAGCCAGGAGTAACCCCTGAGCATTGCCGGGTGTGACTCAAAAAGAAACAAAAAAAATTCAAGGGGTCGGAGCAATAGCACAGTGGGTAGGGTGTCTGCCTTGCACACGACCAACTCAGTTCAAGCCTGGCATCCCATATGGTCCTCAAGCACTGCCAGAAGTAATGCCTGAGTGCAGAGCCAGGAGTAACACCCAACATCTCCAAAAATACATTTGGAAATCAAAACCACAATAAGGGCTTGGAAAGATAGTAGAGAGAGGTCGAAGCATTAGACTTGGACAGATGGTCCCAGTTTGGTCCCTGGCACAACATAACAGTCCACTAAGCACTCACTGTCAGGCGTGATCCCTTAGCAGAGTCAAGCACTCACTGGAGAGATAGTAGAGAGAGCACTGGTGCTCTCTCTATAACAAGCGGGTAGAACATTCCCCAGGAATGTTCTGAGCACAGCTGGGTGTGCTCCCCGCTCCCCCAAATGTGTAGTTTCTCGGTCCATAAGTTAGACCCACAGTATCATTTGCTTGGATCTCTGTCAAATGATAGAATTACCAGGCACAGCACACCTGAGGAAAGAATTTCATTTGTCATCTGGCTACTTCAGCCTTCCTGGACTCTGGAGCCACAATCATGTTTCTCCGCATTCTGCCATTCTTGCATCTCTCTGCCTCTGCCCTGGTCTCCAAGAAGATCACCCTCTGCTCCAGTCACAGGCTGCACTTCAACAGATCCACCACGATGGGGGGCGCTCCTGTTTAACCCTGTGCCCTAAAGCTGTTGCCTAGCAACCCAGTCTCTGTGAGGTCACTGTGGATACCTGTTAACGTGCAGTTGGGAGTGTCTAGACGGAGCTGGGCAGGGGCAGCACCAGTTGTAGGTGGTGATGGTGCATGGCAAGATTCAGTTCCCCAGTTCTCTAAGAACAGTCTGGGAGGGATAAGTGTAAGTCACTAAAAATTCCCCAGCTCAAGAATTGGTTGCCCAGAAGTTTCACCCAAGATCAAGTTTATTTATATAATCTTCTGTTTTTCCTTCCCTTACTGTAGGTAATTTGGGTGGTTCCCTAAATAAATTGGGTGGTCTGAGGTTTGTCAGTCAGGAGGGGGAGCAAAGAAGGTAGCACAAAGGCCTGTGCCTGGCCAGTGCTATTACCTTCCGCTTAACCCACTTGGGTGACCTGGTGAAGTGCCTGAGGGGACGAGGACTGATAACAGTTGTCCTAAGCACCTGCACTGCCAGGGTCCACCCACCCCACTGGGCTTCCAGCTGCACCGGAGGTCCACTTAATCTTGATCTTATGGAAACTGCTGCACACTACCCAAATGGCTTGGGGAGTTGGGACCACAGGTTGGAGTAAGGTGTTTCTCTTTGCAGGAAAGGGAGAATCAGACATAACCTCCTTCAGATTTCCAGGTCCAATGTTTGCCCTTAAGGAAAAGAATTTCAAAAGACAAAAGGTAAAATAGTTTTATTTAGATACAGACGAGGATCTAAATTAAGAGTTCTGAATAGCTCGTGGTAAAGGTTATATATGGATTTTTCTCCACCGGCCTTGGCCTGGAGTACATAAAAGTTTAATCTTCAGCCAGAGAAGTTGTACATTTTGTGTACAAATGGCCAACTGGGATTGATCCTATACGGTCTCCTGAGTACTGCCAGGTGTGGCTCAAAAAAGGGGGTGGGGCTGGAGCAATAGCCCAGCCGGTAGAGCATTTGCCTTGCATGCGGCCGGCTTGCGCTGGCCCGGGTTCAATCCCGGCATCCCATATGGTCCCCTGAGCACCGCCAGGAGTAATTCCTGAGTGCAGAGCCAGGAGTAATTCCTGAGTGCAGAGCCAGGAGTAACCCCTGAGAGTCGCTGGGTGTGACCCAAAAAGCAAAAAATAAAAAGGGGGAGGGTGGAAGTCAAAATATATGACATTGACAATTAGTGCTAAACTAGGAACTCCTGAAAAACCCAGGGGCCACACCTGGCTGTGCTCAGGGAGATAGGGGAGCACAGGGAATCAAACCTGGGTAAACCGCATGAAAGGCAAACCTCCTACTCACTGCTCTGTCTCTTCACAGCCCACTCCACACCCCCCCCCACTATCCTGCTGGTCCTGAGTTTTTGGCATAAATTACAGTAACCAAGGCACTTGCTTTGCATGTTGTTCACCCATGTGTTGTTCACTCAACACTTCAGCACCGCAGGTGATCTCAGAGCACCACCAGGAGTGATACCTGAGTGCAGAGCCAGGACAGCAAGTAATGCCCAACCTTCCCCGCTCCAAAAAACACAGGGCCAGGGGCTGGAGAGATAGCACAGCTGGTAGGGCGTTTGCCTTGCATGCAGCCAACCTAGGTTCAATTCCCAGCATTCTAAATGGTCCCCTGAGTACTTCCAGGAGTAATTCCTGAGTAAAGAGCCAGGAGAGACACCTGAGCACTGCCAGGTGTGACTCAAAGAGAAAAAAAAACAGGGATAGATGACAGAGGGCAAGGCATTTGCATTTCATGCAAACACCCAGATTCAATCCCTGGAACCACAGTTGGTCCCTGGCACCACCAGGAATGAACCCTGAGTGTAGTCAGAAGTAAGCCCTGAGCTCCACCAGGTGTGGCCCAAAACTAACAAAGAAAATGAGGGGGCCAGAGCAATAGCACAGCGGGTAGGGTGTTTGCCTTGCATGTGGCCAACCCAGGTTGGATACCCAGCATCCCATATGGTCCCCAAGCACCTCCAGGAATAATTCCTGAGTGCAGAGCCAGGAGTAACCCCTGAGCATCGTTGGGTGTGACCCAAAAAGCCAAAAAAAAAAAAAAGAGAGAGAGATCTTGGGTCTGAAGAGATAGTACAGTGGGTAGAGAGCTTGTCTTGCTAGGCTGATTTGGGTTTAATCCTCAGCATCCTTTATGGTTCCCTGAGCCTGGACAGGACTGAGCCCTTAGCACCTTTGAGTGTGCCCCAAAAACTGGGGGAAGAAATAAGAAAAAAGAGAGGGGGCCAGAGCGATAATCCAGGGGGTAGTGTGTTTGCCTTGCATGCGCCAGCCCATGCCAGCCCGGGTTCAATCCCGGCATCCCATATGATCCCCTGAGCACTGCCAGGAGTAACCCAAAAAGCAAAAAAAAGAAAAGAAAAGAAAAGAAAAGAGATTTAACAGGATATTAACATATTAGGGATATTCTGGATAAGGAAACAAAGATTGAAAATACATCTGAAACTTCGGAAGTCAACTTCTGAAGACTGATTTCAGAGAGGCGGTAGGTAAAACACGCGTGCTCCGCCTCGTGGGACACGCAGAATCTCCTCAGTCATGGCCTTCACGCTCTGGGTGCTGTGGCCGCAGCTCCTGGGAATGCCGGCCAATGTCGCGGATTCAAAGCACTCCCACAGGAACGGGTAGGACCAGGTGCTGTAGCTTGGGTAGCCCTGCCAGGTGCTGGAGCAGGCTCTGCAGGGTAGCTGTGCAGATGACACTATCGAAGAGGCTGAGCCCCTGGAGGTGGACACACTGACTTAAGACGGGCAGCAACGCCATGACGGAGACATCCTCCACCCTGCAGCCACCGAGATCTAATTCCTGCAGGGTAGCCGTGGACGCCTGAAGGAGAGCCTTTAACACATTGGGAGCCACATGGGAAAGACAAGTGTCCCTCAGGTTGAGCTTTTTCAGATTTGAGGCCTGCGGACTCTGGGACAGGCAGATGATGTCCTGGGGCTCCAGGTTGCAGAAGGGAGATCCAAGATCTCCAGGGTAGCAGGCAGGTAGCTGAGGAGAAATAGACACAATCACTCCAGGGAAGCAGGCAAGGAGAGAACCTTCTAGAAGTCACCGAGACCAGACTCAGAGACTCCTCAAGGATACACAGTGGCTTTGAGATGTGGGACAGTGGTCATGACTCAGCCTTTCATGATTTAGTGTTCCAGCCTAGACATCTTGCTAGTAAATCCTTAGGTCCATCAGGAGTAGAGAGAGGCTTGTTTTAGGGGCCGCATAAGGGCCACTCCTGACCTTGTTTATCAAGGAATCACATCAATCGGTGGTCAGGGGACCATGTCGTGCTGGGAATTAAGCCCAACCCTATCATATGTAAAATACAAGCTCAGTCCTTTTAACTACCTCTCTGGTCCAAGGCTTTTTTTTTTCCTTTTTGGGTCACACCTAGGAATGCCCAGGGGTTACTCCTGGCTCTGCACTCAGGATTTACTCCTGGCGGTACTCAGGGGACCATATGGGATGCCGGAGATGGAACCCGGTCGGCCGAATGCAAGGCAAACACCCTACCGGCTGTGCTATCACTCCGGCCCCCAAAGGCTTTTTTTTTTTTTTTTTTTTTGCTTTTTGGGTCACACCCAGCAATGCTCAGAGGTTACTCCTGGCTCTGCACTCAGGGAATTACTCCCTGGCGGTGCTTGGGGGACCATATGGGATGCCGGGATCGAACCCGGGTCTGCTGCACGCAAGGCAAATGCCCGACCCACTGGACTATCGCTCTTGCCCCAAGGCATTTTTTTTTTCTTTTTTGGGTCACACCCAGCAATGCTCAGGGGGCTACTCCTGGCTCTGCACTCAGGAATTACTCCTGGCGGTGCTGGGGGGACCATATGGGATGTGGGGGATCCAACCCAGGCTGGCAGAGGCCGGCCGTGTGCAAGGCAAACACCCTACCAGCTGGGCAATCGCCCGGCCCCCTCCCAAGGCATTTTTAAAGGAATCTGACCAACAGCTTGATGGCTCCCTCATGAAATTCAGAACCAATGTGCTAAGCTGACCCCAGATTCCTGTCTCTCAGAAACTGTGTGAGATAGTAAGTTTAGATAATAAGCTTAGGTTATTTCT
Source organism: Cryptotis parvus (assembly GCA_021461705.1). Classification (NCBI taxonomy): domain Eukaryota; kingdom Metazoa; phylum Chordata; class Mammalia; order Eulipotyphla; family Soricidae; genus Cryptotis; species Cryptotis parvus. The sequence continues at coordinate 6,102 of JAJIBD010034471.1, read as the reverse complement.
TTAAATATTTTACATGAGGAGGCCAGAGTGATAGTACAGTGGTTAGCCTTGCATACGGCTGACCCAGGTTTGATCCCAAGCATTCCATATGGTCTCCTGAGCACCACCAGAAGTAATTCATGCAGAGCCAGGAGTAACCTCTGAGCATTGCTGTGTGAACAAAAAAAAAAAGAGGGGCCGGAGTGATAGCCCAGCGAGCAGGGCATTTGCCTTGCACGCGGCCAGCCTATCCCGGCCTAGGTTCTATCCTCGGCATCCCATATGGTCCCCCGAGCACCGCCAGGAGTGATTCCTGAGTGCAGAGCCAAAAGTAACCCCTGAGCATTGCCGGGTGTGACCCAAAAAAAAAAAAAAGATAAGGATGATTGGAAGATCAAGGCCTGATGAAAGTTTCCTGATGACTGTGAGTGTGAACTAATTCTCTCCAGATAGGAACTTGTCTCTCAGGAAGTTACCACTCATCAGGGGTCAAAGCCTCTCTGAGTCCAGGATATGATTCCACTGTGCCCTCATTTCCTCTTTCCCCGAGTCCTGACTTGGAGACCACCATCAAAGAACAGGGAAAGTGCAGACAGCTGAACCTGGACACGATCCCTGACACCCCCATATGATCCCCTGAACACAAAGTCAGGACTAAATTCTAAACACTGCTGGGTGTGTCCCAAACCACCTTCCCCACAGGAAAAAAGAGGGGGGTGCTTCCCCTGTGCTCACCGGAAGAAGTAGTACACATTACCTGCAATGAGGTCGGTGGAGAGGTGGAATGCCCGGAGGTGTCTCAGCCCACTGGCATGGAAGAGGAAAGAGAATAAACTAGACAGCACATGGTTCCATTGATCATGAAATTGGATGCTGAGAACAAAGAGGGAGAGACTCTGCAAGCTTGTCATCTCTTTCATTTTTCTGATAATATTGATCCCATCTAAGTGAAAATCTTGTGGAATATCCAGCTCCAGCTCCTGAATAAATTCCAGTTGCATGAAGACCAGGGCATTCTCAAGCCACTCACATGACTTATCACTGACACACAATTTCCTAACAAATAGAAGCATGGGACGGCAGCTAATCTTCATCCTTCTCTGAATACAGGAAAAAATGATTTGGGAATACTGATTGCATGTGGAGAGGTTCATATATGGATCCACACATTCCTGGGGCAGCCAATGCGTATGTCTCTGCCTGAGTTTTCTCTCAGTAAATGTGGCCTTTGTATTCCTCCATGTGGCTGATGACACAAAGCACCCAGCTGCATCCCGAAGCAGACATTGGCCTCAGTTTGCTCAGAATCTGGTCGGAAATCTACCATCCTCAGCTGTGGCTTCCTGAGGAAAGAGAGGGAAATCACTCTGGCTCTATTCCAGCAGTTCTTCACCTTCTTCCCTTCTGGAATTTTCTTGCAACCTGCTTCCACATCAGCAGCTCACATATTCCTCTTCAGCCATTGTCCCCCAAGTCCATCCTAAGTAACTTCACCAAGTTTCCTTAGCGGGGGCTGCTGTGTCCTGCCTTGGTGACTGCCCCAGTCAATCCCATAGCCCATGTTGTCTACTTAGGACTCCTGGTCGCCCCTTCTCAAAGCATCACCCTCAGCTGTTCAGGCCCCTGGATCAGAGGTGATGCTGGAAATGACCAATGACTGATAGCCCTGGGGAGGAATATTCAGAGTCTGACCCTCTGGCCAACTCTAGGGCGATTCAGAGCCTGTGTAGGATCAGTCCTAGTGGAGACCACAGGTTTGCTAAGCTGCTTCCTTTGCCCTGTGCTGTTCCCTCCTGTCCCAGAGCTCTTCTCCAGCTCAGTCTCTGCTTCTGGGAGGCCTGACCTGATTCATTCTGTCTGCTCAGTCAGTCACTGGCCTTCATAGTTCCCATGCTCATTCCCTTCAGTGCAGTCTCTGCCTCTGCCTCTGTCTCTCTGTCTGTCTGTCTGTCTGTCTGTCTCTCTCTCTCACACACACACATACACACACACACACACACACACACCTCTATGCTGTGAATGTCTGCATGTCTCTAGGACGCCAACCTTCCTTACCTGGTGCCAGCATGAAGTGGCAGTGGGGTATCCAGGCCTTCCAGGATAGCACAGAGGCAATCATGATTTTCAGGATTGCCCCAGTCGAAAAGAACCCAGATTGAGACAGGTGAAGGGCCAGACCTGCACCAAGGCCCTGAGGTACTTTTTGTGTTTTCCTTTGATGGCTTCACGCAACATAAGTGGGAAGAGGGTGTGTGGAAGACTATTCAGGCTCTGTTGGATAGATGTTTTATTTCTCAACAGCTCGTGGGTGGCCAGGTCCTGGAGCTGGACTGGTAACCTCTCCATCTCCTTGGCCTTGCTGCAGGGTAAAGAGCAAACACTGAAACACTGTTCTGACCTAGGGCCCTCCAAACCCTTGGGTTCAGCATTTAATTTTTTTTTTTTTGCTTTCTGGGTCACACCCAGCAATGCTCAGGGGTTACTCCTGGCTCTGCACTCAGGAATTACTCCTAGCCATGCTTGGGGACCATATGGGATGCCGGGAACAAACCTGGGTCAGCCCCGTGCAAGGCAAACGCCCTCCCTGCTGTGCTATGGCTCCAGCCCCTGAGCCCAGCATTTGAGAGGAAGCACTGTACCCTTTACCAGTCCTGGTCCCTGCCAGTGTCACTTCCAGTTTCTCACAGAACTCTGCAGCCAGTGTCAAATTATAACCAGCATGACTCAGTCTGGAGAGATTGTATAGCCAGTAGGGCAATTGCCTTAGATAAGGCTAACTCAATTCAATTCCCCAGCATCCCATATGGTTCCCCAAGCACCGCCAGAAGGTGATCCTTGAGTGCAGCCAGGAATTAGCCCTAAGCACCTTGGGGTGTGGCCCCCATACAAAAAAAACGACATAAAGTCTTAGTCATCTTTTGTTAAGGCACCTGATTAGTCTAGAGGCTGGGAATAGCTGTACTGTGGTTAGCGCGCATCTGTCCTTAAGCTACAGCTAAGGAACAGCTGTTCCTGTGGCCACAACAGCTGACCTTACAGAGAGGAATCCTGCCCATCAGGCCAGGATATGGAGACTCTAAGCCTAAACCTGTAGATGGCAAATGGAAGAATCACCTATAGTCACAGAGACCAGCTTGCTGAATACTGTTACTGGATGCATGTGACCACAATCCCCAGTCACTGCCAAAATCATTTGGGGGCGGAGCTATAGCCCAGTGGGTAGGGCGTTTGCCTTGCACGCGGCTGGCCTGTGCCGCCCGGGTTCGATCCCTGGCATCCCATATGGTCCCCGAGCACCGCCAGGAGTGATTCCTGAGTGCAGAGCCAGGAGTAACCCCTGAGCGCGCGCGGGTGTGACCCAAAAAGCAAAAAAAAAAAAAATCATTTGGGATGTGATGCCACGTCAGCTGTAGGGCATTTGCCTTGCATGTGTAGCCAACCCGGGTTTGATCCCTGGCATCCTATATAATCTCCCCGAGCACCACCAGGAGTGATTCTTGAGTGCAGAGCCAGGAGTAACCCCTGAGCATTGTTGGGTGTGACCCAAAAAGGAAAATCAATCAATCAATCAATCAATCAATTAAAAAAACACTTTTGGAACAAAAAGCTCACATCATTTGTTGCATCTAAACCAGTTCAGTAGGGACAACTGAATGATCCTTAAAAAGTAAGTGAAGGGGTCAGGGCCCAGAGTGATAGTCCAGTGGGGAGGGTGTTTGCCTTGCCGCGGCTGCCCGGGTTCTATCCTTGGCATCCCATATGGTCCCCCGAGCCCCACCAGGAGTAATTCCTGAATGCAGAGCTAGGAGTAACCCCTGAGCATCGCAAGATGTGACCCAAAAAAGAAAAAAAAAGTAAATGAAGGAATCAAGTGATAGATAGGTAGGGCATGTGCCTTGCTCGCAGCTGACCCAGCTTCAATCCTAGACATCCCATATGGTCTCCCTAGCATTGCCAGGAGTACAGAGCCAGAAGTAAGCCCTGAGCATCTGTGTGTGGATCCCCCAAAAAAAAGTAAATTGAGGGCTGAAACGATTGGTTTTGTTTGTTTTGGGACCACACCAGCAGTACACAGGGTTTATTCCTAGCTCTGTGCTCAAGGAACCATATGGGATGCTGGGGAATCAAATCAGGGTTGGCTGCATGCAAGGCAAATGCCTTCTATATGATCTCTGGTCCTCCAAAAAGCACTTAAATCTTAGTGCAACAGCTGTCAATAGATACAAACACAATAGTAGTGAGCAATTTTTTTTTTTTTTTTTTTTGGGTCACACCTGGCAATGCTCAGGGGTTACTCCTGGCTCTGCACTCAGGGATTACTCCTGGCGGTGCTCGGGGGACCATATGGGATGCCAGGTCGGACCCTGGCCGGCTGGCGGCGGGCAAGGCAACGCCCTACCCGCTGGGCTATCGCCCCGGCCCCAGTAGTGAGCAATTTTAACACACCACTCTCATCATTGAACAGATCAACCACACAGGACATCAGAAAGAAAAGAGGCTCTTAAATGAGGAATTGGAAGAATTGGGATTGGAAAAACCAGGATCAACAGACCAATAAGTAAATTTTAAGTCTCCCTAAGAACAAAGATTTAGGTCCAGACAGGTTGATTACCAAGTTCTTCTGAACCTTACAAGAAGACTTACTACCAGGGCTGGACTGATAGTAGCATGGGGGAGGGCATTTGCCTTACACATAGCTGACTTGGGTTCGATCACTGCCATTCTATATGGTCTCCCGAGGGGCCAGAGATATAGCACAGTGAGTAGGGCATTTGCCTTGCATACAACTAACCCAGGTTTGATCCCCGGTATCCCATATGGTACCCCAAGCATTACCAGGAGTAATTCCTGAGTGCAGAGCCAGGATTAACCTCTGAGCATTGCTGGGTGTGACCAAAAAGCAAAAATAGCCAGTGTTCTCGTGAGCACTGCCAGCAGGAACTCCTGAGTACAGTACCAGGAGTAACCCTTGAGCAGTGCTGAGTATAACCCCAAAAGTTCCCCCAAGAAAACTTAATACTTACATTATCAAAATAGGATTTCTTCAGAAAGTTTCTTTTTTCTTTTACAATATCTATCTATCTATCTATCTATCTATCTATCTATCTATCTACATCTATCTATCTATCTATCTATCTATTTGCTTTTTGGGTCACACCCGGCAATGCTCAGGGGTTACTCCTGGCTCTGCACTCAGAAATTACTCCTGGCAGTGCTCAGGGGACCATATGGGATACAGGGGATCGAACTTGGGTTGGCCATGTGCAAGACAAACGCCCTACCCACTGTGCTATCGCTCTGGCCTCTCTTCAGAACAGTTTCTGAGAACCCATTACCACCCTAGTAACAAAAGAACATGGAGATATTACTAAAAAAAATTAGACTGCTTTGAATATTGATGCAAAGAACCTCAACAAAGTTTTAATGAACCAAATCCAACAATATATCCAAATAAACCAAAAGGTTTATACAAAGTGAACAAGCAGGATTTATTCCATGGATGTAAGGATGGTTCAGCATACTCAAATCAATGTGATACAAGGCTGGAGAAAGCAAGTAAGGCATTTGTTGTGCACAGGGAAGACCCAGATTTGATCCCCGGCATCCCAAATGGTCCCAGCACTGCCAGGAATAATTCCTGAGTGCAAAGCCAAAAATAACCCTGAATTATTGCTGGGTGTGCCCCCAAAACAAAGAAAAAAAACCAAACAATATGATACATCATATCAACTAAAGGAAAAGATAAAATGTCTTATGGTCAAGTTAGAGAGATAACTTAGTGTTTACAACTATCACTATTTGCATATGACCCTAAGGATGCCATTAAAAAAGTCTTAGACTTTTCTATGTGAAAATACAAACTAAAAGTGAAAACGACATTCCCAGAGGGGCCGGGGCGATAGCCCAGCGGGTAGGGCTTTTGCCTTGCACGCGGCTGGCCCATGCCGGCCAGGGTTCGATTCCCGGCATCCCATATGGTCCCCCGAGCACCGCCAGGAGTGATTCCTGAGTGCAGAGCCAGGAGAAACCCCTGAGCATTGCCAGGTGTGACCCAAAAAGAAAAAAATAAAGACATTCCCAGAGCTGGGAGGTTAAGATGCTTGCTTTGCATATGGCCAATTC
>JAJIBD010034470.1:0-21587 GCA_021461705.1 Cryptotis parvus | reverse complement strand
CACCAGCCGGTTGACAGCTTGAACACTGAAAATACGCTGGAAGCTCCCAGTGGATTCCACAGCCAGGCTGACCTCCTCCGAGGGCCTCATAGGCACTGGCGGCGATTTGGCAAGAGCTTGGAGGGCCACCACTGTGTCCTGGGGGGAACCGTTGTTTGTGCGCCAAGACACTTGACTTCTGACTTCTACTGGTGGCCCGTCAGTGTGGGGAGACCTCTTCTAACTAACTAGCTCAGGACAGCGGGGAGGGTGTTTGCCTTGCACGCGGATGACCGGGATTTGATCCCCAGCATCCCATAAGGTCCCCCGAGCACCACCAGGAGTAATTCCTGAGTGCAGAGTCAGGAGGAACCCTTAAGCATCACTGGGTGTGACCCAAAAACAACAAACAAAAGAAATCCATAAAAACCAGATAGACCAGATCCTACTTGCCCAAGCTGAAAAGGCTGACGCCTGGATCCTAAGACCTGACTGTCTTGACAACCTCTGCCAAGTCTTTCTGGAACATTCTGTGAGTCACCAAACTAATATCACGGATTAGTGTATTCAGAAATGGAACCTAGCTCCAGAAAAGACTATCACTCAAGGGGCCGGAGCACTAGCACAGTGGTAGGGCATTTGCCTTGCACATGGCCGAGCTGGGTTTGATCCCGGCATCCCATATGGTTCCCGAAAGCACTTGCCTGTGCTCACGCCCGCTAATTGCTTCCTTCTCTACCCACAAGCCCTTCTTCATCCTTTCAGACTTTGAGGTTCTTTGACCCAGATGGCAAGAACAAGTTCTCCTTCCTTCTTCCCCTTTCTGGGTCACACCCAGTGGTGCCAGGGGTCACTCGTGGCTCTATACTCAGGAATCACCCCTCTCCATGCTCACAGGACCATATGAGATGCCAGGGACCAAACCCAGGCTGACCGCATGCAAGGCAAGTTCCCTACCCGCTGTGCTATCTATCTAACGTGCCAAGTTCTCCTTCCTGTTTATTGGCCCGATGCCCAAGTATAAAGGAGCAGACAGGAGGGCAGGCTCCTACCTGTGTGGATGCGAGCCGCCGTGAGGCATTCCGCTGCTTGGTCAACCAAGCCACAATGCCAGTGGCCCTGGCGATCTCCTTTGCAGTCAGCCTGGGTTTGCTCAGCCAGGCCAACAGTACGTATGTGCGGTAAGTTCCACGTCCACGGCCTCTGGCTTTGACCAAGGGCTGGAGTCTGGTGCCTGGGTGGGTGTCTGGCTCCAGTGAATGGACTCTCCTGTGGGAAGAGCACAGGTAAGGGAAGAGCTGGGGAGGAAACGGCTCTTCCAGGGCCCCACTGTAAGTGCTGCAAGTGCTGCACCTCACCGTAGAGCGTTATCACCCAACAGGCATCGTGAGTCAGAGCAATGTATCTTTTTTTTTTTTTTTTGCTTTTAGGGTCACACCTGGTGGTGCTCAGGGGATCATATGGAATGCTGGGGATCAAACCCGGGTCGACCGCGTGCAAGGCAAACGCCCTCCCTGCTGGACTATCACTTTGGCCCCGAGAACAACGTATTTCTCAGTTATCCTCAGACCTACTAACGACCAGGAAGATGCGAGCATATGTGTTTGTGGGTGTTTCTGTGTACACACCCATGAATAACTCCCCCAAGGCCACATCGGGAGCTTTGCTACGCGCTTCCAGTAATTATGTGATAACCACCGTGTTCATGTATAAATTCTAAAGTTTATATATGAGGGGCAGGAGCAATAGTATATAGGACAGGACTTTGCCTTATATGCAGCAGACCCATGTTCGGTGCCCAGCATCCCATGTGGTCCCCCGTGCGCTGCTAGGAGTAATTCCTGAGTGCAGAGCCAGGAGTAACCCCTGAGCATTGCCAGGTGTAACCCAAAAAAGCCAAAAATAAAAATAAAGTGGATGAGATAAGAAGACTTTTCCTCATTGTTTGGGGGCATTATTTTGTGTGTGTGTGTGTGTGTGTGTGTGTGTGGCTTACTGAAATTTAGCAATTTTCAGCATTAACTTTTCTATAATCAATGGCTTAGTATTTTTATATCTGTTTTGATTTTTTGAGTCACACCCAGCGATGCTCAGGGGTGCTCCTGGCTCTGCACTCAGGAATTACTCCTGGCGGTGCTTGGGGGACTATATGGGATGCCAGGTATCAAACCCAGGTGACTTCATGTAAGGCAAATGCTTTCCCTGCTGGGCTATCACTCCAACCCCAAAGGCTTAATAGTTTAAGAAGAAAAAGAGGGTCAGAGAAATAGTACAGGAGGCAGGGCACTTGCCTGCATGCAGTTTCCCTGGGTGGGATCCCAGACACCCACATGGTTTTCCTGAGAACTGCCAGGAGGGGATCCCTGAGCACAGAGCCAGGAGTAAGCTCTGAGCACAGCTGGCTGTGCCGCCCCTCCCACAACCTTCCCCACAATGGCAGATGTCTAAGAAATCCGAGACACCTAAGAAGAAATGCACCACGAACATGAACACAGAGATCAGGAGAGCCAGTTAGCACTGGAGGACACTGCAGAGAGCTAGCACTGAGATAAGGCACTTGTCTTGCAGGCGGTTGGCCCTGGTTGGATCCTGGCACTTTGTATGGTCGCCTGTGTACTGCCAGGGGTTACTTCTGAGCACAAAGCCAGGAACAGTCTCTGAACACCTCTGGGTGTGGCCTCAAGTGCCACACCCCATAAAATAAAACTCCATACACTAAGACTCTAGGATAGTGGTCTTCAACTCTCAGTCCATGGCCCATGGCAGTTCATGGGTGTAGACAGGTTGAAAAGCACTGGGCTCACACCTTGGTTCTAACTGCGTGGACCCACATGCAGGACAGTTGCCGTCCACAGGTGTGACAAGGTCTAAGGACGCTGTTCTAGGACAGATTGTTGTCACTTTTAGGCCACACCGCGTGGTGCTCCGGGGCTTACTCTTCGCTCCGTGCTCTCGGATCACTCCGAGTGATTCTTGGGGGACCGTATGCAGTGCTGGGGCTCGAACCCAAGCCGGCAGCACACAAGGGAAGCACCTTATTCCCTGAACACTCTCTCCAGCTGCAGATCTGTGTGTGTATGTGCATGAGTGTGAGCGGGGGTGTGCATGCACATGAGCGTATGTGTGCACATGCGCGTGTGTACATGTGTGTTGTACGTGTGTGTGCATCTACACACTGGAGATTGAACCTAGGTCCTCTCAACGCCAGGTCAGCATTCCACCACTGCGCTCAAATGCACAGTTCTGCTCACCACTGGCCCACTATCAAAACACCCAGGCATAAAAGCCTGGATGGTGACTTTCAGACCAGCCCCTTTTATGCAGGGGAAGCCTGGATTTGGAGCCAGGCGTGGAACCCGGGACCAGGCCCAGGGCCCATGTACCTGACACAATGGCCTGCTGGTCTAGTTTCTCAAGACACGCTTTTCTGAGATCCATATTCCCGCCAGGGAGAACGTGGTATGCCAGGAGGGCCTGCGTGTACTGGGTGCTGGCGGAGGCCATAGAGTTTCGGAGGCACTGCAGGCCCTGGGCAACCATCGGATCCTGAAATGGGAAGAGAGGGGACTCGCTCGAGGCCTTCCTTGTTAGGAGGAAATCATCTGGTCATCCTTGAGGGTCCAAGGCGGAAGAGGGCCGGGGAGAGGACCAAAGGGCCGAGGGCAGACTTTGCATGCAGAAGGCCCATGTCTGATCCCCAGCCACCCCGGAGAGAGCCCTAAAGATGGCTGGGTGTGATCCAAACGCTTCCCACATAATACATAAGAATACATAAGTAGGGGCCAGAGCAATAGCATAGCGGGTAGGGGCGTTTGCCTTGCATGCAGCCGACCTAGGTCGATCTCCCACATCCCATATGGTCCCCTGAGCACCACTGGGAGTAATTCCTGAGTGCAGAGACAGGAGTAACCTTTGAGCTTCACCAATAATGACTCCAAAAAGCCCCCAAACAGGGGATACATAGATAAAAGGCAGAACAGGGGTCCGCAAGGCAGTTCAAAGCACTGAGGGCAGAATTTGCATGCGGGAGGCCTGAGTTCCATCCTTGGCCCTGCTGCAGAGTCCCCGGCACTGCCAGGAGCAACCCCCAAGTAACCCCCTGAGCATTGCCGGGGGTGATCCAAAGGCCTCCCAGCACCCCTCTCCTCTCGCCCAACAAAAGGTGATAAAGTGATAAAAGGTAGATAAAGGGCCCACATGGCTGCAGAAAGAGCTACCAGAGGGGAGAGAGGAAAGGCAGACACTCACGCGTGGGGCAGAAACAGACACGCTTAGGGTGGGAACACAGACACTCACGCCGTATGCTCTTGCCCATCTCCAGCAAAGCCGCTGTGATGTAGGCCGTGAGGGGAGACCTCGTCATCCACGCCGCCCTAGAGGACAGCAGGGACATGCTGGACAGGGGCGCCACGGGCACACACAGTGAGTCTGTGTGAGGCCATGGGAGCAGCTCGAAACGCTGGTGTGAGCACTGGACAGCCCCAGGCCCCGAGGTGGGTCTCGGGCTCTGCCGGGTCCCCAGCACTGACCTCTCTGGGCCCCACAAATGTTCTCCCCTCAAGCCCCACCCTGCTCCTCAAGGCAGCACTTGGGAACTCAGCCCCTCCGAAACCAAACAGACAAACCAACAAATCCACAAATGCTATTATATTGCGGAGGGCAGGTTTGCGGGGCTTTGAAGGCTGTTGGAATTTGCATTCTCGACAGGTAATTTGGGGGGAGGCTACCGAGGAGGGGAGCCACGTGCAAGCCCAAGCTAGAGGCCAGGTGCTTGCTTTGCAGACATGGGAGCACAGAATGGGCCACGCAGAGGCAGGGCCGAGGGCTGCAGCGATAGTACAGTGGGGAGGACGCTGGCCTGGCACGTGGCCCACCTGGGTTTGATCCCCAGCACCCCACAGGATCCCTCAAGCACTAACAGGAGTGATCCCTGAACACAGAGTCAGGAGTAAGCCCTGAGCACCACTGGGCGAAGTCCAAAAAATTTTTTTTAAAGTGTTGTTTTTTTTTTAGAAGGCAGGGCAGAGGGCTGGAGGGATAGTACACCCGGGTAGGGCGTTTGCCTTGCACACGGTCAACAGGGTTCGAGCCCCAGCATCCCATACCAGGGATCCCTGAGCACCGCCAGGAGTAATTCCTGAGTGCAGAGCCAGGAGTAACCCCTGAGCATCACCGGGTGTGACTCATAAAGAAAAAAATAAAAATAATAATAAATAAAAATAAAACCAATAAATAGAAGGCAGGGCTGAGGGGGCCAGAGTGATAGTATAGCAGGCACTATCCCCAGCTTCCCATATTGGTCCCTGAGGTCAGCTATGAGCGACCCCTGAGCACTCCCAGTTGTGGGCCCTCCACCTTCACAAAGAGCAGCTGGGTGAGCCCGGAAGCTGCCCCATATCCAGGCTAGCGCCCTTTCAGCTCGCCCGCCCCCGCTTCCGCACCTTCATAGCCGTGTGCAAGAGCTTCCCCACGTTGGTGAAGCAGCCGCTGGGGAGCTGGTTGCCCGCCATCCACTTGAGAGCCCTCCTGGATATTCTTGTCATCAATGAAGATGAACTTCTGGGCTTGGCCGAAGCACTTGGTGACGAATGCGGTGAGCCTACATGGGGACAGAGAGGAGGTGGCCTAAGGCTCAGCCTGGGCTGGCATGAGTTCAAGCCCAGGTAGGCGGCTCTCGGAGGCGGAAGTCACTGGGCATTTGTGAGATGGAGCTGGGGTCCCCCTTCCCATCTCTGACTTGCCCAAAAACTGCCCCAGGGCGACTGGCCATATCATGCAGAGACTCAGACGCACCACGGAGAGCTGCCATCTGGCTCTCCCGAGTCACGGGGCCGCGGTACATCAAGCTAGTGGAACCAATCATGTCCTAGAATATACTACAATCCACAATGTGTAAGAAAGGGAAGCAAGAAGGAGAGAGAGAGAGGAGAAAGAGAAAGAGAGAAAGGAGATACAGAACTTGCCATGGAGAAAGGCTGGGGAGAGGGTAAGGAAGTAGGGGGCATTAGTGATGGGAAATGGGCACAGGTGGAGGGATGGGTGTTGGAACACTGTTGAACCAAAACTCAAACATGAGCATCTTGTAATTGTATAGCTAAAGGTGGTATAATAAAATAATTAAAAAAAAAAACTGGGCTGGGGGAGTTTATTCAGGTGACTGGTTCCCAGGAGAGGCGCAGGGCGAGGCAGGAGTGGACAAACGGGGACCGGAAATGGCTCAAGGGACCGAGTGGCAGCACAGTGGGGAGGGCATCTGCCTGGCACACCGTCAGCCTGGGCTCAGTCCCCAGCACTGCACAGGGTCTCCCAAGCACCACCAGGAATAACCCCCGAGCATCGCCGGGAGTGACCCAAAAAGCAAAACAGAACAAAAGAAGCGGTTCAAAGGCAGGGGAGGCTGAAGGTGTGACCATGACGGAGGCTGACCAGGACGTCATGAAGGAGGCAGAGGACGGTGCCGGAGGGAAGGGGGTAGATGACAGCTCAGTGAGTGGAGCTCAGGCTTCACACACTAGAGACCGGGGTTGGGTCTCTGGTGTCGCATGGTCTCCCTGAGCACTGCTGGGAGCAACCTCAAGCACTAAGCCGGGAGAAGTCCCTAAACACCGCCCAGGACAGTCCAACCCACTCAGCCTCCCAAAAAATACAAGAATGGGGGGGGGGGGTGGAACGGGAGGGGTCCTGGAGAGAAATGGGTGTGGAGGGTGGGGTTGGAACATGGTATGCAGGAAAGTGTCAGGAATTGTCCCAGGGCGCTAAACACAATCTAGCAACTTAATATGAAAAATAATAATAATAGGAGAAGGGGGCCATGGGGAGGGGGCTGGGGGGTCCCTGGGGAGGGGGCTGGGGGTCCCTGGGGATACATGCTGAGGGTGCGGCGCTCCCGGTGTTTCGGTGTTTCCGGGATGTACCAGGTGTTTCCGCTCTCCGTCCTTTCCCGAAAGTGCTGTAGGATCCGTTGCTGTGTTTGTACAGAAGCTCTTGCTGGTAACCTGGAACACGGGATGTTCTTCAAGGTCCTGGAGAATTCCCACACACACCCCCAGGGCGCCTTGGGATGAGGGACCCATCAGGAGCCAGAGCTTCCCTGCACCTTTTCTTTCTTCCTTCTTTTTTCTTAATTGAATCATCATGAGAGAGGCCTGAGCGATAGCACAGTGGGTAGGGCGCTTGCCTTGCATGTGGCCGACCCGGGTTCGATTCCCCCAGCATCCCATATGGTCCCCGAGCACCACCAGGAGTGACTCCTGAGTGCAGAGCCAGGAATAATCCCTGAGCATCGCCGGTGTGACCCAAAAAGCAAAAACAGAAAAAGTGAACCACCGTGAGATCCACAGTTAGCGTCGCCTGCGATTGGTTTCTGTCATCCTGACCCCACATCCCTCCCTCTGAGTCTTCAGGTTCCCTCAGCCACCCACCCTCCAGCCTGCTCTGTGGCGGGCACTTTTCTTTTTCTCTCTTTCTCTCTTTCCTCTTGGGCATGAAGGTTTGCAGTGCAGGTACTGAAGGTCATCCTGTTTATCCCTTTCCTGACTTCCGGCACTCAATTCTTATCCAGAGAGATCATTGTGGTCTCTGGATGGGATCACAGCCGGATCATTTACAGCTCTCATCACAGCAGACTTCTCTATCCCAACTGCCCTCCCTCCCACACACCATGCACCTGTCTTTGTTTCTGGGGAGGTGGGGAAATAGGTCCTCCTGGGGGGGAGGACCCAGGCGTGCACTCTAGCCCTGTAAACTGTCTCCCCACCCCACTCCACTGTATCCCAAACAAGCTACCACAGGCCCTGGGAGGGCTGTTGGGAACCAAGGGTCATGCGAGAATGAGAGCCTCAGAATAGGCAGGTCCCCGGAAGCTGATTTCCAGCTGTGTCCATGCGGACAGGCCGGCTCTGCCTCTGCTCTTCCTCCCGGAGATCAGCCCATTATACAGATGTTTGTCCTGATACACTGAGGCCCTTGGACATGTAAAAGCTTAGCCAGGGAAGATGAAGAGTTAGGCAACTGACTAAAGAATGTTGTTGTTTTTCTAAGGATTCCTGGCTCTAAGCAATAAACACTGACTGTAGGACAGTTGAAGTTTTTAGTCCATAAGGCTGTGTGCCTCCGACCCCGTGCTTCCTGCCTCCTTTTCCTTCCTTCCTGCCTGCCTTCCTTCCTCCTTCCTTCCTTCCTTCCTTCCTTCCTTTCCTTCCTTCCTTCCTTCCTCCCTCTTCCTCCCTTCCTCCCTTCCTCCCTTCCTCCCTCCCTCCCTCCCCTCCCTCCCTCCCCTCCCTCCCTCCCTTCCTTCCCTTGGTTTTTATTTTTTTATTTTTGCTTTTGGGGTCATACCCGGCGATACTCAGGGGTTACTCCTGGTTCTTCGCTCAGAAATTACTCCTGGCGGTGCTCGGGGGACCATATAGGATGCTGGGATTAAACACAGGTTGGCTGCATGCAAGCGAATGCCTTCCCCACTGTACTATCACTCTGGCCCCTTTCCTTTTTTCTTTCTTCTTTTTTGTTTTTTGGCTCTGCGCCCAGGAATTATTCCTGGCAGTGCTCAGGGACCACGGGGATGCTGGGGATCAAACGAGTGTGTGCAAGGCAAGCGCCCTGCAGCTGTACCATTGCTCTGGTCCTCTGTCTCACCCTGGCTGCTCAGGACTTACTCCGAACTCTGTGCTCAGGGATCATTCCTGGCGGGGCTCAGGGAACCCCACAGGCTACCAGGGATTGAAGCAGGGTCAGCCACATGCAAGGCAAATGCCCTCCCCGCTGTAATGTCTCTCCGGCCCCAGATGACCCATACGATTATTTTTGTCACGCGCAGCACTGTAAACTGCTCTAGCCCTGTAAACTGTGCGCTCTAGCCCTGTGGGCCACAAGGAATCAGACCTAAATCACCCCCATATGCAAAGCCTGCACTGGGCCATGGAAGCCTCTCCCCAGTGACTCACCTTGTTCCAGGAAGCCCACAGCCCGCGCCCTGATCTCCTCCGTCAGCAGCCCTGACGCCTGCAGGTACTGCAGGACATAGATGATGGGCGCGAACAGCACCATGTTCTGCTCCCCGCAGCCACGCGGCAACTGCACCAGGCTGTCGAGGTTCTGCAGGGCTGTGCCCATGATGTCGCCTGCAAAGCAACGGAGGGGAAAGGGAGCCCAGAAGAGTCATCACTCGTGTCACAGACACGCGCGGCCGGGCGTTGGATGATCGCTGTTTTGCTGGGTTCTATTGCTGCTATGTTTCGGTTTGGTTTGGTTTGGGGGCACACCTGGCGACACTCAGGGGTTACTCCTGGCTCTGCACTCAGGAATTCCTCCTGGCGGTGCTCAGGGGCCATATGGGATGCTAGAAATTGAATCCAGGTAGACGCACGCACGGCAAATACCCTCCCCCGTTGTGCTATTGCTCCAGTTCCATCTTAGAGTCACTTTGGGGGCCTTAACAAGGTCAATGCCATTCAAGGCTCAGACTGTTTCTACTCTGGCTGTTTCTAAATTTCTGCCACCCCATTCAAGCAAGCTAATTTATTTACTGGCCCCTCCTGTTTCTGAGAGTGCAGTCTAATTTCACGTGTGCTTTGAGTAATCTCTCGCCTAAAATAAGTTCTTCCCTTTTTCTGTGTGTTTCTGGGGGGAGGGCGGCAAACCTCGGGTGCTCAGGGGCTAGTCCTGGCTCTGTGCTCAAGAGTGCCCCCTGGCGGTGCTCGGGGGAACCATGCACAGAGCCTGAGATCTACCGGGAGCAGCAAGTGCTTCACCTCTTCTTCCTTCTTGGCTTAGACACACGGTCCCCTCCGATGGACCCATCTGTCCCTCCCATGCCACAGTCTGGCAGCCGCCCCTCCCCACCCCTCCCAATATCCCCCTTCCAGTCCAGCCCCTTTGCCCAGTTGCTCACCCAAAACAGTCACGTAAGCCCTGGTGGAATCAGGCACAACTTCCTTTGGGAGCTCCAGGGAAACAGATTCAGACACGACTTGTCCTGGGAAAAGCAGAGAAAGTGTGAACCCAAAGAAAGAAATGTTGAGGTGGCAGGGGCTGGAGTGATAGGACAGCACGTAGGGCGCTTGCCTTGCATGCTGCCGACCTGGGTTCGATCCCCAGAATTCCATATGGTCCCCCTGAGCACTGCCAGGAGTAGTTCCTGAGTGCACGGCCAGGAGTAACCCCTGAGCAATGCCGGTGTGACCCCCAACAAAAGAAAAAAAAGTCGTAGGGGAGGGGGATTCTCTGGCTTAAAACAGAGCAGCTGCTCCGTAATCTGCTCCACTGTGAATTTACCGTGCAGTGGATGAAGCTGTCAGAGGAGATTGGGGACATTTGGGGCGGGTTGGCTGTAGGGAAATGGACAAAGAAACCAGATTCAGACCCGAGGGATAGCACAGCGGGAGGGGCGTTTGCCTTGTGCATGCAGTCAACCCGGGCTCAATCCCCCGGCATCCCATATGGTCCCCTGAGCACCGCCATTAGTAATTTCTTGAATGCAGAACTGAGAGTAACCCCAGAGTATCGCCAAAAAAGCAAAAACAAAAACAAAGAAAGCAGATTCCTCGTGTGCTTTGCTGAACATCTCTTCCCCAGAGAGCTGAACCGTGCTGTACCCCAGCCCGGCTCCACCCTGCTTCTCAGCCGGTGTGAGGGTGCTCCTCTCGTCCCGGTGACTCCTCCCTGGGCCCAAGATCCTGTCACCTCTCCAGGGTCACCCACCTTTCGGGCACAGCAGGGAGCTGTGGGTCTTCTCCACAGGAACACCTTCGGGCTGGCACAAAGGGACAGAGACAATGAGGCGACAAGGAAGACGAAAGTCAGGGCAGGGGGAACAGAAAGAACAGGAGGGCGGGGGTGGGCAGAGTGACAGACAGCAGGGAGGGCGCTTGCAGGCAGCGGAGAAACCCAGGTTTGATCCTGTCATCCCATTTGGTTCCCCTCAGCACGCCAGGAGTGATTCCCGAGTGCAGAGCCAGGAGTGACTTCTGAGCATCACCCAAATAAAAGAAGGTGGAGGCTGGAGGGATGGCGTGGAGGGCTGAGTGCAGCGCTTGCAGGCAAGAGGCCCAGGTTTGGGTCCTGGCACTGCCCGAGGACAGTAGTCTAGGAGCATAAGCAGCGTGGCCCTAAGGCCCCAGAGTTAAATGAAACAGTGGACGGGCTTGGGGAGAGGAGAGCCTCCTGTGCCTCTATGCAGGGCTGCTGAGTGCTGGGGAAATAGAGCTTCAAGGCCCAGGGCAATACAGGGGTGGGGCACTTGCTTGCATGAGGCCAGTCTCAGTTCCTCCCCGCACTTTGCGTACTGATCTCTGCACGGCTCGGGGTCAGCATTTGGGGTGCGGGGACTGGAGTTGGTCAAGTACAAAACGAGTGTTCCATCGCCTGGGCTTCCACTCCAGCCCTCCAAAACATTTCTCTCTTTTTTTGTTCTTTTGGGTCACACCTGGCAATGCTCAGGGGTTACTCCTGGCTCTGCACTCAGGAATTACTACTGGCGGTGCTGAGGGGACCATATGGGATGCCGGGATTGAACCCGGTCGGCTGCGTGCAAGGAAAAAGCCCTCCCGGCTGGACTATCGCTCTGGCCCCTCTCTCTCTCTCTCTCTCTCTTTTTTTTTTTTTTTTGCTTTTTGGGTCACACCTGGCAATGCTCAGGGGTTACTCCTGACTCTGCACTCAGGAATCACTCCTGGCAGTGCTCAGGGGACCATATGGGATGCCGGGAATCGAACCCGGGCCGACACAGGCCGGCGTGCAAGGCAAACGCCCTACCCGCTGGGCTATCGCTCTGGTCCCTCTCTCTCTCTTTTGTTTCTGTGTCACACCTGGTAGTGCTCAGGGCTGACTCCTGACGCTGTGCTCAGGGATCACTCTTGGTGGGCTCAGGAAACCATAAAGGGGATTACACACACACACACACACACACACACACACACACACACACACACACACACCTGCCAGGAGCATCCCTCTGGCCTTCTCCCAGGTCAGCCCTGCAGACACTCACCTTGACCAGCACTGGCTTGATGAGGGTGTCACTCCGGCCCTTTGCTGGAACAAACCCCTTCCGGCCACCGCATGGCTCCTTACTGTCCAGAATCCTAGTGGTAATAGTGAAGTTGACGTGGCCTAGTGGAAAAGATCAGAGAGGTATAGCTCAAAGCCCAAAGAGGCCCAGGGCTCTCTCCCTCCCCAGCCGCATGGAGCCTTGCGGACACAGTAACCACATGCGGCGCCTGCCCTGCACCTCCCGCCTTGGCGCTGTGTCCCTTCACCCAGGAAGAAATCCCCAGCACAGAACACCCTGCTCAGCTACTATGGAGTAGGCCCATAGTCTATATTGCCTTTCTCATCTGGGGTACGGGTGGACACCCAGCAGTGGTCAGGGCATTCTCCAGCCTCTGTGCTCAGGGGCGTACTCCAGCCTCTGTGCTCAGGGCGTACTCCAGCCTCTGTGCTCAGGGCGTACTCCAGACTCTGTGCTCAGGGCGCATCCAGACTCTGTGCTCAGGGCGTACTCCAGACTCTGTGCTCAGGGCGTACTCCAGACTCTGTGCTCAGGGCGTACTCCAGACTCCCGTGCTCAGCCCAGAATCGGGTTGGTCTCATGCACCGCAAGCCCTCACCCCTGTACCCTCCCTCCACCCTCACTCATTTATTGCCAGCACGGACTAGGTCGGCCAAAATCAGAGGAGGGAAGACACGGTACTCGCCATGGGACAGGCCAGCACTGCCCTCTCCTGCTTCCAGCACCCCCTGCCTCTTTTTTTGTTGTTTTTGGGGTCACACCCGGTGGTGCTCAGGGGCTACTCCTGGTCCTGTGCTCAGGAATTACTCCTGGCAGTGCTCAGGGGACTCTAAGAAATGCCGGGGATAGAACCCGGTTGGCCAAACGCAAGGCAAACGCCCTCCATGCTGTGTTATGGCTCTGGCCCCACCCCTGCCTGTCTTACCCAGCTGCATGGCCGTGATGTCCCAGTGAAGACTTTTGGCTTCATCCGCACACAGGCAGCTGGAGGCTGGAGGGTCTGCTTGTGGAGTCCACCTGGTAGGCGCCTGACGCCGCCAGCTCACTCTGAACCTGGAGAGACGCGGAGGGTGAGTTTGGGGGCGGAGAGAC
The DNA here is from genome assembly GCA_021461705.1 of Cryptotis parvus. Taxonomy (NCBI): domain Eukaryota; kingdom Metazoa; phylum Chordata; class Mammalia; order Eulipotyphla; family Soricidae; genus Cryptotis; species Cryptotis parvus. The sequence continues at coordinate 8,506 of JAJIBD010034470.1, read as the reverse complement.
AGCACAGCAGCAGGGCTCGGTGCGATCCTGGTACACACGGCTAGGTGCAACCCGGGAGGCCCCAGCGCTAACCGAGTGCCCTGGGTGGCCCCACTTCTGCGGCAGGGCCTGAGAGCACCCACTCCGGGCCTTACGTTGAACAAGGTGGTGGCTGACCACGAATTGCAGGTGGGGCCCCACCTGAGCACTGCTGAGAACCTCCCTCCCCCAAAAGATAAAAAGACAAGCGTCTGGGTGAGTTAAACAGCGCCCGAAGCCTGGAGAGAAGCGGGGTTGGCTGTACAGCGACATCTTTCCCGGGACTCACAACTGACGAAGCACAAACTCGGGAGCCTGAGCAATAGCACAGCAGGGAGCGCCGCTTGCCGTGCACACAGCCGGCCCGGGTTCGATCCCCGGCATCCCATAGGGTCCCCAAGCACCACCAGGAGTAATTCCTGAGTGCAGAGCCAGGAGTAACCCCCTGAGCATTGCCAGGTATGACCCCAAAACAAAACATACTAAACAAACTTCGGGCGTCCGGGCAGGGGGAGGCAGCGGGGACCGTCTCACCAGCTTACCCTGACGCAGTCCTTCAGGTAGTTGAAGACGGTGGCAGTGAGGGCGAAAGGCCTCCCCGCGGATCACCGAGTAGGGGAGAGTCAAGTCCACGAAGAAGGGCTGGAAGGCCGCCAGCCCCACGGGCGGGAGAGGCCAAAGCCGCGGGCCCACGAAGTGCAGAAGGTCGAGGCCTTCCACTCGGTGATGGAGTCGGGGACCACCAGGGGCACCACCTCCTCCCCGAGTTTCTGCCAGAAGCAAGAAGCCGCAGTGAGACCCGGACAGGCGGCGAGGCCGGGAGGGAGCACAGCGATGCCTGGGGAGGGAGCACAGCGCAGCTAGACAGAAGGGGCTGGGCCCCGTGACTGCCCTGGGCACACCCGATTCTGATCCCGATTCTCTGGTATGGGCCATCTCAGGCCTACTCACCCTATCGGGAACAGATCCCAGAGCCACGCTTCGGGAAGTACTGGCGGACCTGGGACCCACCAGCCGCCGGAAGCGATGAGGTGGGCGTGAAACTCTCTGGGCGGGCAAGAGCGTCTCCTGCTGGAGAGGCTGAGAACACAGGGGCTCTGGGAAACAGCTCACAGGAGTGTGTGTGTGTGTGTGTGTGTGTGTGTGTGTGTGTGTGTGTGTGTGTGTGTGTGAGAGAGAGAGAGAGAGAGAGAGAGAAAGAGCACACAAGGGCTCTGGGAAATACAGCACACAGGAATGTGCATGTGTGAGCACACAAAGGATCTGGAAAACAGCTCACAGGAGTGTGTGTATGAGTGTGTGTGTATGTGAGTACACAAGGGCTCTGGGAAATTGGGAAATACAGCTCACGGGGGGTGTGTGTGTGTGTGTGTGTGTGTGTGTGTGTGTGTGTGTGTGTGAAAGGCAAGGGGGCTGGTCAGAAATGAACAGTGACAGGTTTCAGTCTTCAAAAGTTCTCCCCAGGTTCCTGGCATCTCATAGGGTCCCCCAAGCACCGCTAGGGAGTAATTCCTGAGTGCAGAGGCAAGAGTAACCACGGACCATCACCAGGTGTGACCCAAAAAGCCAATAGACAGACAGACATACAGACAGATAGGCAGACAGAAGACCTCTCCCTGGGCCCAGAGAGGTGTTTCGATGGGCTGAGCTTGGCATGCATGAGGCCCTGGTTTCATCTCCAGCACCGCGTGGTCCCAGAGCACAGAGCTGGGGGTACCTGCTGAGTACCACCGGATGTGGCTCAAAAAAAGAAGAAATCTTCCCAAAAGAGAGATATAGAAACCTGCTGCCTCTAGACCCCGACCCCGAGTGGCTTGAGGCTGGCAGCTCCTTGCCAGCTCAGGAGGCTGAGGGGCAGCTCTCAGCATTCACAGTTCCCCAAAGCTCAGTGGGCTCCTGGGGGCAGGATCTCACCTCCTCCACTTTCCATAGAGCCGCACTTTGCGTGCCAGTGAGTGCAGTCCGCAGGCTTCTTGATTTTGGCATTGGACAGGACCTTCAGGCCCATGTTCTGACAGGTACCAAAAGAAGCAGAGAATCAGGACCTGGGGGGTGGGGAGGTCCTTCCCCTTACGTCAAGGGCCCTTCCCTGCTTAGATATTCTACTGCCTGCAAAGAGAAGAATCTATACATCCCCCTCCTGATTCACTGTGAGACTATTTTCCCCATCCCACCCCCAGAACTTGGTGCCCCAAGAAAGATTTGCTTCTGCCTGACACTTCTGAAAGGCTTCTGATGAACTGGGGTTCCTTGGGAGCTGTTTCCTGCTTCTTCCAAAGGTTGAGTGCCCATGAGTTCTTATTAGTATTAGTATTATCACTTAATTTATCTATTTGCTTTTTTGGGTCACACCCGGCAATGCTCAGGGGTTATTCCTAGCTCTGCACTCAGGGATTACTTCTGACGGTGCTTGGGGACCATATGGGATGCCCGGGATCGAACCCAGGCCGGCCACATGCAAGGCAAATGCCCTCCCTGCTGTGCTATCGCTCGGGCCCAGTGAGTTATTCTTGGAGCTAGACTGAACTTAGCAGTGCTGGGGTCGAACCCAGGGCTATGTGCTCCACCCCTGAGTTATGCCCGGCCTTAGACGGGACTTCCTGCCCGAGGAGGGGCCATAGTCCGGTCAGTCAACAAAGATGGGCTGAGCATGGGGAAGGAAGAGGCACTGCGGGCAGTCCAGAGACAGACAGTTCCTGACCTCTGACCTCTGGTCCTCCAGTGAGACAAGGCTGGGGCCACAGCATTGCAAACTTCTGATTGCAAACTTCAGATGCTGTGTCTACACCCACACTGCTGGCTTTTAACCAGAACAGCCTCTAAGACCGTTCCTGCCAAAACTGTGGTCTTAGCAGCTGAAGGATGGCAGCCATCTTTTCCCCCTCTCCTGATCTGAAGTTTCTTTCAAAGACCTTGTTTCTGGGGTAGGGGGGAGCTGGGGGGGGGGTGGGAGGGAAACTGGAGACATTGATGCTAGGAAACATGCACTGGTGGAGGGATGGTGCTGGAACACTGTATGACCGAACCCCAACCATGAATAGCTTTGTAGTGGTCAATTGCATGGTGATTCAATTAAAAAACTTAAAAAAGTAAAAAGATTTGGTTTCTGTAGGCAGTCACATGAGTTCTTTGGTTTCTAGAGAGAACCTCCTGCTCTCCCCCTCCCTGTACCCCTCATTTTCACAGGAGGAAAGAGGGAGGGACACACACCTGGAAGAACCCAAAGAGGTCGGCACCCTCCGAGTACCAGGGCCTCCAGATCATGGAACGCTTGCTCGAGCGCTCCTGAGGCACCGGGTCTACCCCTGGAGGGTCCCACGGGCCGGATGCGGGACACTCGTCATATTCGGCCACCTGATACGGGTAGTGACCATACCAGAAGGGGAACATCCCATAGACCTGGAGGGGGAGAAGGAAAGCCATTGTCAACACCGCGACATCTGCTGAGAAACATCTCTCAGGGTTTGGGCCATGGCCCCTGTTGAGAAACGTCTCTCCAGTTCTCGGGCCGTGGCTCCTGTCCTCCGCATTGCTCCAGAATCCCCCCACTCCCCCCAACCCCATCCATGCCGTCAGCAATGCCTGACTTCTTACCACATGCTCATTTCTTAACTTTTTACCACGTGTTAATTTTTGGGCGTTGCTTTGCTTGGGGGGCCACACCTGGGAGTGCTCAGGACGTGCTCCTGATGCTGTGCTCTGGGATCACTCCTGGCGGGGCTCAAGGGACCATGTGAGATGTTGGGGATCAAACCCAGGGTGGCCACATGCAAGGCAAAAGCACTCCTTGCTATTATTATTAATAGCATCTTCTCCCCATTATTATTATTTTGGTTATTTGGGCCAAACCTGGCAATACTCAGGGATTACTCCTGGCTCTGCACTCAGGAATCATTCCTGTGGTACTCAGGGGACCCTATGGCATGCTGGGGATTGAACCCTGCCTCATGCAAGGCAAAAGCGCTCCCTGCTGTACTATGGCTCCAGCTCCACACACTTTTCAACTGCCTGAAGTTGAGGGGCTTCAGTGCCCTTGAGACTTTTTTCTCCGACCCCACCCCCGAGCCGCTGTCTCTTCATAGAGAGCCGGCAGCAGGGTGGCCCCTCTCCTCCCCGCAAGCCGGGGACTCACAGAGCTGTTGCTTAGTTCTCTTTCTGGCCGGAGCAGCAGGACGCTCTCATCCACGGCCCGGACGGCGCACAGGGACTGGGGTGCTGCCTGCAGCCGGAGCTCCACCCCTGCTCCTGGGAGCTGCCGCGATGGGGGAGAAGCTTGTAGACACCTGGGAAGGGGAAGCAGACGGGAGGTGAGTCAGTGCAGAGAGGGCTTAGGCAGCAGAAGCAGGAACAAAAAGACAAACAAAAATGAGAAAATTAAAACAAAGAAAATGTTTTTGATTTGGGGTACGCCAGCGGTGCTCAGGGCTGACTCCTGGCTCTGTGTTCAGGGCTACTCTTGGCACAGCTCAGGAGACCACAGGGGGTGCCAAGGATCGAACCCAGGTCATGTAAAGGCAAGTGTCCTGCCCATTGTACTATCTCTCTGCCCTCTCGCCCCCTCCCAATTTTTTTTTATTTAGAAAAAATTAAGAGAGGACAAACCAAGTCGTCAGGGCCACCAGCGTGGGCCCCCTGCTGGCATCTGGGAGCTCTTCCTTCTGTGCTGGTTTACTCAGGAATTCTCTTTTTTATTTTTTCCTTTTTGGGTCACGCCCAGCGATGCTTAGGGGTTACCCCTGGCTCTGCACTCAGGAATTACTCCTGGTGGTGCTTGGGGACCATATGGGATGCCGGGATCAAACCTGGGTCTGCTATGTACAAGTACAAGGCCCTCCCCGCTGTGCTATTGCTCTGACCCAGGGCTGATTTTTCTTCTTTTAAGTAGGTGAGTGAGTTCAACAAAACTTTGGAAGAGACACGCACAACACCCGGCATCACTGAGCTCTACTGCCCTGCTCCTGTGTCCCTCCAGCCCAACACACGCACGGTCACATGCGCTCTCTCTGCCCTGTTTTCTTCCCCCACTTCTCTCTGGGGGTCTAACCTGATTCTCAAAGCACATCTCCACTGAGAACTGTGCCTTGTCCGCGATCACGCCTCCACTGGGGAAGATGGAATAGACCAGCAGGGAAGGGTCGGGAGCAGTTCTGGAAGTGAAGGTCAGCGGGAGAGAGAAGGAGCCCTTTGGTCCTGAAAGAGAAAGAGGGACAGGTGGACATTCTGGGGAGGAGCACCCAGCCAGGAGCACCCAGCCAGGAGCACCCAGCCAGGAGCACCCCAGCCAGGAGCACCCCAGCCAGGAGCACCCCGGCCAGGAGCACCCTGGCCAGGAGCACCCTGCCAGGAACACTCAGCCAGGAGCACTCAGCCAGGAGCACCCAGCCAGGAGCACCCAGCCAGGAACACCCCTGCCAGGAGCACTCAGCCAGGAGCACCCAGCCAGGAGCACCCAGCCACAGGTCATCGCCGCCCCTTCCCCAGATGGGTCCTGGATGGCTTCTTGCTGGATCTCCTTTCCCTGTTCTGGGGTTATGTTTTCTCCCCTTCCTGCTTTCACATGTGGGATGAAGTTAATCATCTCTTATTTTCTTCTCCCTCTGTTTTTATAAGCTTTTATTTTAAAAATTTTTTAGCTTTTTTCTTTGGGGGGTCATAACTGGCAATGCTCAGGGTTTACTCCTGGCTCTGCACTCAGGAATCACTCCTTGAGTTGCTCAATGAACTGTATGGGATGCCGGGTATTGAACCCGGGTTGGCTGCGTGCAAGGCAAATGCCCTTCCAGCTATATTATTGTTCCAGCCCCTGTTTCTTTCTTTTTTTTTTTTCCTTTTTTGGGTCATACCCGGCAATGTTCAAGGGTTGCTCCTGGCTCTGCACTCAGGAATTACTCCTGATAGTGCTCAGGGGGACCATATGGGATGCCAGGAATTGAACCCGGGTCGACTGTGTGCAAGGCAAACGCCCTACCTGCTATTGCTGTCTCCCTGGCCCCCCAATTTCTTAGAAATTTATTTTTTTATTTTCACTTTTTTTTCCATTTCTTATAAGTTTAAAGTCCCCCTTTCTCTTTGAAAAGCGGCGTGAACACTCACCTTGCTTCTTAGAGCTCACTCGTTTCTGCCCTTCCAGCTCCAAACTCCCTCTCCCCATTAACTGTGGAAGAGGGAGAAGAAAATAAGAGATTCAACAGCACAGAAATCCCAGCACTCGCTGGGCTCTCCCATGCATCTGTGCACACACACAGCACCGGGAGGGACCAGGACCGGGCCCAGCCCGCACAGAGCAGCCTCTAGAGGGTCAAACGTCTGACACTGCCCAAAGCCCCCCATCATGTGCTCACGGTTGTCAGTGTCTAGAAGACCAAGTTATCGAGTCTTGACACCCTTTATATCTTTTTATTTATTTTTTGTCACACCCAGCAATGTTCAGGGGTTTCTCCCGGCTCTGTACTCAGGAATTACTCCTGGCGGTGCTCAGGGGATACCGGGTGCTCATGGGATACCGGGTGCTCATGGGATACCGGGATCGAACCCGGGCCAGCATAGACCGGCCGCATGCAAAGCTAACGCTCTTGCACACTGGATGATGGCTCCAGCCCCGACACCCTTTTTTTCAGGCTGCAAACTGTTATTTATTTTTTCTTTTTGGGTCACACTAGGCAATGCTCAGGGGTTACTCCTGGTTCTGCATTCAGGAATTACTCCTAGCAGTGCTTGGAAGACCATATGGGATGCCAGGGATTGAACTTGGGTGGGCTGTATCCAAGGTAAACACCCTACCCGCTGTGCTATTGCTCCCTGCCCCTGCACTCAGGAATTAATCCTGGTGGTGCTTGTGGGACCATATGGAATGCTGGGGATTAAACCTGGTCAGCTTTGTGCAAGGAAAAGCCCTCCCAGGTGGATTATCGCTCTGGCCCCTCAAGCTGTTATTTTATGCTTTTTGGTCGCACCCAGCGATACTCAGGGGTTCCTCCTGGCTCTGCACTCAGGAATTACTCCTGGCAGTGCTCGGGGACCATATGGGATGCCGGGGATGGAACCCAGGCCGGCACAGGCCAGCCCGCGTGCAAGGCAAACGCCCTACCGCGCTGGGCTATCGCTCTGGCCCCTCAAGCTGTTATTTTATGCCCCCTAACTAAACTGCTATCAATGTTCTTATTGGGGAGGGGGTCACACCTGGCAGTGTTTAGGGGCCATGTACAGTTGTTGGGGATCAAGTTGAAGTCACCTGCCTACAAGGCAAGCACTTACCTCCTGTACCATCTCCCCAGCCCCATCAATGCTAAGCTTATTAATGTTTTTTACTGGTAATTAAGTTTATTAACGTTAATTTTATATTATCCCTGTTCAGCTTGGAGGCCACAGTGCTCGTAGAGTTATTCTTGGCTCTGTGTGGGGAGTGAGCTCCTGGGAGACCACATGTGGTGCCGGAGACACGAACTGGGATCAGCCATGTGCAAGGCATGTGCCTTATTTCATGCACCCGTCTCTCTGGACTTCAATGCTAATTTTAAATTGACATCATTAACATGAAAATGTTAAGAGAGGGGGCCGGAGGCGATAGCACAGCGGGTAGGGTGTTTGCCTTGCATGCGGCCGACCTGGGTTCAATCCCGGCATCCCAGATGGTCCCCCTGAGCACCGCCAGGCATAATTCCTGAGTGCAGAGCCAGGAGTAACCGCTGAGCATTGCCGGGTGTGACCAAAAAAAAAAAAAAAAAGAAAATGTTAAAGAGGAAATGAGGGATGACGCTTATTTGGCGCTCTAGTTCACTTCACTATCCTTCCTCCCACCTACTCTCCCTTCACCCCTGACCTGCAATCCCACCTTCATTCCTCCTTTATTTATTTTGGCTTTTTGGGGGTCACGCCCAGCAATGCTCAGGGGTTGCTCTTGCCTCTGCACTAGGAATTACTCCCTGGTGGTGCTCGGGGACCATATGGGATGCCAGGGATGGAACTTGGGTTGACCGCATGCAACACAAGTGCCTTCCCCGCTGTGCTATGGCTCCGGCCCCTCCTCCTTTTATTTTAGTTTTTGGGTTTGAGGCCATATCGAATGGTGCTCAGGGCTCACTCCTGACTCTGTGCTCGGAGATCACTCCTGGAAGTGCCCAGGGGACCATGTGTGGTACCTGGGATCGAACCCCAAATCTAAGTTGCCCATATGCATGGCAAACACCTTACCCGCTATACTATCTCTCTGGCCCCCTTTCCTTTTATTTCTCACACATTTTCCCTGAATTGCTCAAAATCTCTCCCTTGAGGCTAGAGCAATAGTACAGCAAATTGTGTTTGCCTTGTATGTGGCCGACCCACGTTCAATCCACAGCATCCTGTAATCCCATATGGTTCCCTTGAGTGATTCCCAAGTGAAAAACCAGGAGTAACCCCTGAGCACCACCCAGTGTGGTCCCACAACCACAACAGCAAAATCTCTCTCTCTCTCCCTCCCTGTTTTGGGGGCACACCCGCAATACTGGCG
>JAJIBD010034468.1:0-38576 GCA_021461705.1 Cryptotis parvus | reverse complement strand
TGAAAAGCAGCAGGTGGACTCCTATTTCCAGAAAAAACAAGTCACATGGCTTGAAAATAATTGGAAATCTAGTATAAGGATTATTTTCTTTATATTTGGTGCATATGTTAGGAGTTCTATAGCCCACAAGCATCACTCTTAACAATTCAAAGTGGAAAAATTTAATTAAAATAAATTTTAAAAAACTTAACAAAAATTTTAAAAGATAACAATTTATTCTTGAAGAAAATAATGTCCTAGAAAAACAAAATTGAGTTTTAGTTAATATAAAAAATATTTCCATGCATAGATGATAGTTCTGAAAACTTATGGGATAGACAAAGATTCTGAATGTCATTCATAAATTATCTTATGAAATATTATTTCAGTATACCAGGGAAGTGATATTTTCATAGAAAAAGGTCTCTAGCAGATCAAGATTCACTAACTAGCCCTAGGCCATCAATTGAACAAGCAGAAGAACCAGGATTCAAATTCAGGCAGGCTGCTTCAAACACTCCTATAACCTTTCAGCTCCAGACATACTCATGATCTCAAATAGCAATGGTCTCTGTCCCTTCATGCATTTTGGTCTTGATATTTATGACTCAGAAAAGTAAGTAATACATGTGTGATGCAAAAGAGAAATTCTCACTGGTGTAAAACTGTTTGTGAGGTGCCACATCTCCTTCTCTGTCCTATCCCTCTGCCCAGAAGGACCACACCAACACTGTTGAGAATTCCCACACAGATAGCCTTCAGTGAGGAAGTTGTGTACATTGGCGCCTGTGTGAAAACATGGGAAATTTCTTGTACAAGAAAGCAAGCCTGCTTTCTTGTAGCTAACCATCTACCACTAAGATCGTCTCATGTCATTTCACAGAAAGCACCCTTCATTTCCAACCACTGCTCGGCCATGCTGATATGGGGACACCAAGGCTTCTTGAATCCCTCCCTCCTGACAATCTCCATTCTAGCTTTATTATAAAACTGGTGGTAAGAAAAGAGTTTGTGCTGCATAAAGAAACTTTGGTATATCTACACAATGGAATACTGTGCAGCTGTTAGGAAAAGTGAAGTTATGAAATTTGAATATGTCAAGAGGTCTTGTCAAGGTGGAATCTACCACAAACGTGTGGGAGTCAGAGATTAGATAAGATAGAGAAGGGAACAGTGTGCTAATAATTGGCAAAAAGTGATAATACCAGCCTAGAACTAGCACTGAATACAGGCAAAAAAGATAAACGTGATAACCTCTAAATATATGTATTGCAATCCACAATGTGTAAGAGAAATGAGAAAGAGAAAGAGAGAAATAGAAAGAAAGACAAAGAACTTGCCATAGAGGCAGGCTTGGGGAGGCAAGAGGGAATAGGGGACATTGGTGGTGGGAAATGGGCACTGGTGGATGGATGGGTACTGGAACACTGAATGACCGAAACCAAACATGAACATCTTTGTAATTGTATATATCATGGTGGTATAATAAAATATTTTTCAAAAAAGAAAAGAGTTCATGTACATATATGTATAAAAGAATTCCTGGAGGAAACCCCGCTCAAAGGGAACTGTTGCATAAAATTTATATGTATACATTTAGGAGATAATTCTATAATGTAAGATATATTATCTTATTAAAGAAAGCAATATGTCCTTTCACTGAGTTTTCCCCATAACTGTGATAAACTATCCTCTAGGATTTTAAAATTTTTTGCCAACCTAAAATACCGTTTACGGCCATAATTTCTGCTGTTTGGTTTCCGTAAGATGGGCAGCTTTTCCTCTGTTTTCTCAACATTTCTATTTACTCTATTGCTTGCTCATAATAAATTTCCACATTTTTCTTTGGGGCGATTTCCTCTGTCATTGGATTATAGAATTCTTTATGCATCACTGGCATTACCTCTTTGCAAATAACGTATTTCATAAGATTTTCCTCTTGTCTGCCTGTTTCTTGCTTGTCTTTTAGCTTTGCTTATCATATCTTTCATTACATTGAAGGGTTTTAATTTGTAGGAATGCCAAAATTGCCAGGCTGTTTCTTTATATATATTGGATTTTTTTGTGTCTAGAGATTTATTCTTAATTCTTTCCAATGCAGATGACAAGAGATCGCGGGGTTCCGAGTCAGTGCGTCTGTGTTCCACTGGGAGACCCGTGGCGATGTTAGCACGCATCCTTTGGGGCAGAAGGTTTTGCAATCAGATATTTTTGGAAACTTTGCTCTTAGCAAAGATAAACCAGTGAGTCTTTTTTATTGCTGAATATTTCAGAATTCTAATATGCTAAGATGCATATGACATTCCTCCTGGCATTATAGTACACAGTTATTCCAACCTAGTTGGTCAAAAATCTTTATTAGAAAACACCAAGCAGATGCAGCAAAAAAACAGATGCTTGTGGGGTTGGGCAAGAAACAACAAAGAGAGAACTGGGATGAACAAACCAATGGGAACCACACACTCGCTAACGAGTGAGTCAGTCTCACTCCCTTGTTTTTAACACTGTGCTTGCCAAGTCCATCGCAACTCTGGGCTGTACTTCTCCCATGGACTGACAGCTGACAGTGTCTAAATTCTCAAAGAGATACTGTGTGCTAAGGAACATGCCCTCAAAGGCCTAGCCCAAGACGTTCTAGAAAACTGTGTTTTGGGCTGGGAGCGATAGTCCAGCGGTAGGGTGTTTGCCTTGTATGCAGCGGCCCAGGTTCAATCCCCGGCATCCCATATGGTACCCCAAACACAGCCAGGAGTAATTCCTGAGTGCAGAGCCAGGAAAAAGCCCTGAGCATTGCCGGGTGAAATTTCCACATCTGGACTTCCCCCTCTCGTCAGAACTCCACCCAGAAGACCAGTCTATCACAGCCCGGCTCATCGAGAACCACCCTGCAGCAGTCTTTTTTAAAATCTGGCTCAGATATGCTGTTCCAGAGACTCATAGACATGGGGCAGAGCTGCTACTGGCTCTCCCTGTGCCAGCCGCTTACAAGGTGCCGGGAGGTATGGCGGGTTCTAGCCCTGGCCCAGCCCAGCAGAGCCTCGCAACAAGCCAGACAACCCCCAACTCCATGAGGGCCTCTATTTTCCACATCCAGATTTCCCCCTCATCAGAACTCCATCCACCAGACCAGCCTATCACAGCCTGGCTCATCGAGATCCACCCTACAGCAGTCTTTTTTTTAAAATCCGGCTCAGGTATGCTGATCCAGAGACTCACAGACATGGGGCAGAGCTGCTACTGGCTCTCCCTGTGCCCAGCTGATCACGAGGTGCCCGGGAGGGATGATGGGTTCTAGCCCTGGCCCGCCACCCCAGCAGAGCCTTGCAAGTAAGTCAGACAACCCCCACTCCATGAGGGCCTCCATTTTCCACATCCGGGACTTCCTCCTCGTCAGAACTCCACCCAGCAGACCAGCCTATCACAGCCTGGCTCGCATGGCTGCAAGTGGCCGCGGTTCATCAATAAATGCTAGATTTAGAGATGACTACAAGAGTATGCTACCCCACGGCAGAGCCTGGCAAGCTACCCGTGGTCGTATTTGATATGCTAAATACCAGTAACAATTATAGACCTCATTTCCATGACCTTATGGAATGGTTTGAGGCTCTTTATGTTCCTGGAGCAAGCAGGTGCCCTTGGGCTCTACTTGCACGAGACAGGACATATGGAGAAATTACTGGTGCCCGCTGAGCAACTCAATGACGAACAGGAAGACAGTGATACAGTGATCGCTGGCTATAACCCAAAAAGCAAAAAAAAAAAAAAAAAAAAAAAAAAGAAAAGAAAGAAAAGAAAGAAAGAAAAAAAAGAAAGAAAGAAAGAAAGAAAAGAAAGAAAGAAAAGAAAGAAAGAAAGAAAGAAAGAAAGAAAGAAAGAAAGAAAGAAAGAAAGAAAGAAAGAAAGAAAGAAAAGAAAGAAAGAAAGAAAGAAAAGAAAGAAAGAAAAGAAAGAAAAACTGTTCTTCATTCATTATTACATGCCAATAAATGAAGAATTTGATGCAAAGGAATCTGGATGGGAATTCTAGAGTTCTTCATGGAGCTGCATGGAATCCATGTGCATTTAGAGCTCCACCCATCACCTGAATCATACAAGTGCTCTTACTGGTACCTACATGAACCTATGTCTGTTTATTTACCACCCACCCCACCCCATTATTGTGTCTTCACGTCGGAAAGGAAAGGATATGAAAAAAATCTTAAGCACCAATTGTAATACCTGGGTTACAGCAGTCCCCTAAAGGAGTGGGTGCTGTGTCTCTTCCCATGGCTCCAACATCTACCCTCTTGACAGCACCCCAACAGAGTCTAATTTGTATTCAGCTAAATTAAAACCAAAGCAAGAGAATGAAAACAGAGCCCAAAGCACAGGCAAACTGGAGAAGTCAGGACTTTAGGACTTGCAGCAAGCTTTTTGCCTTTCATGGGCTGCAAGTCATGGCAGGGCAGTTGGAGGATGCTGCAGAGAGCGAGAGGGACATCAACACTCACACTTAACTGCTTCAGCCACTAGCGAGGAAGAGCTGGAGAAGGCTGGGAGAAGGGCTGTTTGCAAGATAAATCTTCGCAGTGTCCCCTCTCTGGACCGGCCACAGTGCAAAGTAAACTGAGGAGCTGCACTCTGAGACTCAGGCGGTGTGACCAACTCAACCAAAGAGAATTAAACTTCCATCTGGTCAGGTTAATTCAGAGAGAAATGACAGACCTATGGTTTTATTTTACAAGAGAGACACCCTTCCTCTGACCCAAGAAATGTATCAAATCCACTATCCCAGCAAAGTACCAACCCCAGTGCCCATCCGCCATCCTTCCCATCACCAAGCACTGACACACCATCGAGCAGTGCAAGCTTCAGGATCATAGGTGTGACCAGCAGGCATCCCCTGAGGCAAAGCAGCTTTGTCAACAGACCCTATAGAGACCTCCATTAGTCATCTGCTTCTAAGTTTTGCTTTAAAGATCTGCTATTTGGGGGCTTGGGAGTATGTCAGGCAGGGCAGTTTGCCTTGTAACAGCTGACCGAATTTCAATCCCTGGGACCCCTTCTAAACACCCAGGAGTAATCCCCAAGTGCAGAGCCAGGAGTAAGCCTTGATCACCACCAGTTATGGCTCCCAAACAAAAAAATCATTATATATAGTTGTCTGTTATTTTGACACCATAGACTCAGGTTGGTGAGTGTGAGGGAATCTGGGGTCGGTGGTGGAGAGATAGGAACATGGGTGGTGGCAGTGGGGTGGAAACACTGTATGCTTGAAAACTCCTTGTAAACAACTATATAAATCATCATGTCTACATAAATGAAAAAATAATTGAAATCTGAAATAAAAGTTTTATAGCCAGTTGCAGGGGGGGAAATTAATAAACGGAACAGAAATCTCTTGTCTTCCTGGAAAACAGTCTCATTCTCTGCTGCTGTTATTTTTATGCTGGGCTTATGCCACACCTTACACAAAAGATAATACTGTCCTAGTACTCATTTCATTCAATTATATATATATATATATGTATATTATATATATATATATACACACACACACATATAACCCTTATATGATAGACGATAGGGCACACTTAGACACACATCCGTAGTGGTAAAGCAGGAGGCTGGGGCAAGGACTGTGGCTCCGGAGGTCTGAATGAAGCACCCAATTCTGAACCCGCCCTCTTTCTGCTGCAACCTGCTGCGCCAGCAGCACTGCTCCTGGAAATCTCGGTGCTTCGAATATTAACGAGTGATTTTGGTGTTCGTGACCAGTGTGTGTTAGTCCTGACAAATGTCACAATTGAAGGGGGAGAGTCTAAGGAAGTATCATGGTGTAGGTACAAGTACACTACCAGCAACAACAAAGACGGGAAGGGAAATATTATTTAAAAAGTAGATAAACTCAGGTTATTAGCCACATGGCTTAAAAACGAGTGTAACCCCTATTGGGACTTTATACACGCTTAGTGCTTAACCTGCATGAGCCCCTTTCATTCTTCCAAGTGCTCTAGCAGAGGTGCAACTCCTCAAGTGAGTAGACATCGAGGCCAGAGAATATGGGGATAATCTGCCAGAGAAACACTTTATCAGTTAGGAGGGCATAGCAAGGCAAAGAATCTTGATTCTGTACAATTGACTCCCTGATCAGGATGCTCTGAACCCAGCCACCTCTGCTTTAGGAGACATGTCCTGACAAGTGTGGAGGATTCTACTAAAGGAGAAAGAGAAACCTGGAAAAAGTGGCTACCCCACTTTGTGAAGAGAGTTTTGGAAGGTAGAGTCTCTTCTGATATCCGTCTTCGTTAAGGAGCTCAGCAGGAATGGTCAAGTAAGGAAAATGTTTGCCAGCTCAACAACAAGTTTCTTATGTGACAACAGTGAACTTACTGGATTAAAAATCAACTCTGTGGCCACTGGTATCGATTTCCAGAAACCCAGATCAGCCTCTTCAGGAATGGAGCCAGACCCAAAGGTGTCCATAGAGTAGTCAATTCTCAAAATTTAGGTGGTTGCTATTCAGATGGACTCTGACACAGCGCATTTGAGCATTCTTGAGAGGCTATAAAAAGCCGTCAAATTAATAACAAAAATCAACCTAACTGTCACACTCTCTGTGACCAAAAGATATTTTTTTTTCTTGAGTGCATCCAGGTTGGTCTTTCACTTCTCCCCCCGTTTCTCCGATATTTTTTATCCACTCTCCCTCCTATAGTCTGATCTCTCTTTATCTGAAGATTGTGAATAGAATAGGTCACAACAGATCAGAATTACTTGTAAAGAGCACCTTGTACCGCAAGATGGGAGTTCATACAAAAAAAGACTAGAGTTTCACATACCAATTGTATTAGTGATAATATTCCTATAACAATAATTTTCAATTCTTTTAGTTTAATATTGTAGCAGGATGGGATGTTCAAGGGCATTGGAATTTGAACAATCCACATCACAGAGATGAACTACACAAGGGCTGACAGAAGGTATTTCTTTCAGAAATGCTTTCCTTGAAGAAAATAAGGAAAAATGAAGACACCCTCTCATCCTAAACTTTCAGGAAGAGAAAGTAAGAACAACCAGTTTTGGAATACACAGCCATGGTTTTGTACCAACATAGCCATGGCCCCAAGACTTAGTAAGAGGGGCAGAAGTTCCAAGCAGACTGTATGTATCTATGGGGCAATTAACTGGTGTGTGCCAGTTTTCATCAGAAGAATGAAGATAAAGATGCCTACTTAACAGGGTCTCACAGAGAAGATGAGTCGATCAACATCATCAATGACCCAGGAATATGGCAGGGAAGAGTGAGGTTAAAGTAGAGAGGAGATCAAGGTTCACTGCAAGAATTGAGGTGAAACTTCATCTGTAATTACTTCCCACCTTCTATACGCAGCAATCAGCCGTCACTGATTGCTGGCTTTTGTTTTTGATTTGGTTTGGGGTAACACACAGCAGGGCTGGAAGAGCTAGTGCAAAGTTTGGAGGGGTCATTCTTCATGTTATTAAGACTCCAGTGAGGTATTAGGGAACAAAACCAATCAGTGTGTCAAGAAATCTCCCTGAACCACACAGTACAATTTCTTGGTGAATGGACCACATTTTCTTTCTGATACTCCAAAATTTTACACCAATAAAACAATTTAAGAAGAAATAAAGAGGCATCCTTAATGAGCCTGCCTTCATGACTGTGACCCAGCATCTGTCCTTCTTCCTGGTAGCTGTTGTTCACCGCTGCTTTGTGGTTTTCCCACCTGGTGTCTCCACCAGAACATCTTCAATCAAACTACTATTTTCACAAACACTAGTATCTCAAACCTTGGGTTTACACAGCCTGGACCTCAAATCCCAGATGGGTAAACTTTAGCTTTGTTATAGCTACTCAGCCTCTAAGCCTCCATGTCCTCATCATCTGAAGGTAGAGATAAGAAGAGTATTTGCTCTAATGTCAAGGTCAATGTTGTAAAAAATCAAATGGAGAATAAAATATTTGTCAAACTTTTGCTCACCGTTGGACACAAAACAATTCTTAAAACATGAAAGAGTGGAAGTTGGTGCTCAATCTTCTCATTCATTCTTGCCATCAGATACTTGAGTCCTCATCATGGCAGCCATGGTTTGAGCACATGGAGGACAGTAAAGAGCTTTTCGAAAGTGTCGTTTCTCAAACCAGGGTTAGAGGGTTTCTACTACACCCTATGGAACTCCAAGAGACCACAGATGAAAATCTGTGTCCAGCCCATAGGACAGGAGGCCCTGGGAAAGAATAAAAAGTCAGAAAGGAGTCTTAGCCGGAAAGGTTGAGAAACACTGAACACTCGGTGCAAAAACCATGTGACAAAACCAAAGTGACAATGCTGGGCACTGATCACTTATTTCTACTTTATACCACTACACTGGAGCATTATGATATGATAGCTCTTACACAAAAGTCACCAATGAGCTTTTTAACTTTTTGGTTAGTCATACCTGGCAATTCTTAGGGCTCCACTTCTAGGCCCTGGCTCTCTGTAGCATCCCTTCTGGTAGGGTTCATAGGATCATATGTTATGCCTGGATCAAATCCATGTTGGTCACATGCAAAACAAGCACCTATACCTATAGTTCTAGCTCTCAGGGCCCCAAATGCTCTTTTTCTAATGCTTCAAAGCATAGATCTGTCTTATGAAAGTGGTCTAGTGTTAGATCTTCTCTTTCTCCCTTACTATTTGATTTATTTCTCAACAGCTGCTTATGAGGTCAGTACAACAAAGATTTTAAACATATGGTTCATTATTGAACACACCCTCCTGGTAAAGAAAAGAACGTGAACTGTGAGATTCAAGTCCTAGTTCCACCATTGTGATAGGTCTAATTTGAAAAAAAATTATGAGATGACCGTAGGAGCCTCCTGTGTGGGAGACAGAAGACTAATCTCTACTGGGTGAGATTTCTGGCAGGATGCAGTAATGATCACATGCCAAGAGCTCAGCTTCATGTGCCTGGGTGCACATGGCAGATAATCAATAAATGTTGTTTTTAATGTTCTTTCTAATTTTTTGAATTGGTTGGCCTTAAATTCTCCAGTTTTAGGTGAGCTGCAGCTATGCCAATTGAACCATAAGTGAAAACTCAAGAAGCAACACCACAAAAGTTAGATGGATCTGAAGTGAGAAATTACTGCTTAGGCCACAGAACT
Source organism: Cryptotis parvus (assembly GCA_021461705.1). Classification (NCBI taxonomy): domain Eukaryota; kingdom Metazoa; phylum Chordata; class Mammalia; order Eulipotyphla; family Soricidae; genus Cryptotis; species Cryptotis parvus. The sequence continues at coordinate 29,443 of JAJIBD010034468.1, read as the reverse complement.
CACAAGCTGACCTTAAACTAGATCTGTTCTCTTCCCTTGACCTGGTAGAAAGCATGATTGGATTTTCACCATCGTTACTACCCTGTTAGCCACATGAGCCTGGTCCATGAATATCGTCAATCCCTGGGCACAAGCTCTCAGATTAATAATTTAAAGCACCAAAGTGGATATACATTACTGATAGAATAGTCTTCTTTCCCACTGTACTCCAATGCAGGTTCACAAAAATAAGCAAGGCAACTAATTTAGACAAGCTTTGTCATGCATTTTTTCAGAATCTAGGGTCCGATTCTTTTTATTCCAGGAGATTTATTCTCCTGGAATTTATGTCTGTGTCTCTTGATCTAATTTCGAATACAAAAATGTCCTAACACCACTTAGCCTTGGAAAGGGTCATATAGTTAGGAACACAAATATTCCTTTCTGAAAGTATCCCCTCCAAGTAAAATGGGAAAAGACTACCCTTTATTAGAGGTAAAGTAGAACGAGTTATAATGACTAAAAATTGCTTAAACTGAACTACACAATATGTAATTTATAAATAAGACTTACATGCATTGCTTTTATTTAACATTGCACTAATCCTAAGCGCTTTACCATATTCTTCATTCGTCTTTATGTAGCTTAATGGAGCTTTAGGAAACTGAAATGACTTATCCAATATTACATGCCCAAGTGGGGAATGCAATACTTCCCACCCAGTTCTTTGCTCTGTAACTAAGACTCACTAGCTCACCTTTTCTTGTATCAAACATCTAAGTCTCCAAAAGAGTCCTGTGAGGTGTTTGATACCAACACATGGCCTTTATTTTCTCCTCCTATTAGCCCATTCCTCACTACCTAGTTAGTATTGATTCTTAATTAAATGTACAGCTCATATTCTAATATGACTTCAATTTCTTTTATAACTCTTCAACAACCATAAAAAATCGGGAAAGCCTGCTTGATTTATAATTAAAGTAAATTTGCTCTTAAAGAGCAAATTGAAAAAAAGAAATGAAGTCCCTTCCATGGCTCTTGGGGTGGGAAGTCTATGAGGAGAAATCAGCATAACATGGCTGAGGGCCCAAGGAAACAAGGCACAGCTTATCCAGACAATAAGAATCATTGTAGTAAGATGACTCTTGCCCAAACCACAATCACCCCATTAGCTCTCACATTTGCAAGAAGCATTTTACAGTTTGCTTTTAAGCAGGAAGTCCTAAAAATGAGGGTGGATACTATAGAAGTAAAAGCTGTATAGTGTGGGATTTATAGGGATGGTGAGAATCCATCTAGTTGCTGTGACTCTGACACTGCAAATGCCAAATAAGCTTTTATTCGGTGATTCCTTCTTTGTCTCCACTTCTTCTATCTCAACCTGTTTTTTGTTCCCTGCATGCCTTTCTTCCTTACCCAGGATAAGGAAGAGCTTCATACAGAGAACAACACCAAGTGTGGAAAAGTATCTCCAGACTGACTGTTCCACCTGTCTCTGGCCAACCTGTTTCACCTGTTCCACCTTCCTCAGCTCACATAGTCTCTCTCTTACTTTCAGAAACATGTGCTAACCTTGCCTCTCTGTGCAGTGGGCTCTTTCATATAAGCTTAGTCCTTCTGTTCCCTCACCTCTGGGTCATGACATATTGACATAATGATAAAATCTCTCTCACTGCAACAGGCTATCCATACTAGTTCACACTGGCTATCTTAACAGTGCTCTCTCACTGGAGGCTCAGCTACATCCTGGTTATAAAGTGAGAGGAAACAAAGTTCAAATTCTTACTGGTGCCCTTTTTCAAATTGTCCACTGTCTTCATTATTCTGATTTGCAATAATTAAGATTTGAAAATAAAAATCTTTTGTTTTTAATCCAGTAAAATGGATGGGAAAATGAAAACCATAAGACTAGTTTCAACTAATCTCAAGAAAACACCCAGGAGTTCTTGAGTAGGGTGCTAAAATGTAATAGTATAAAGAATGTAGTAGAGTGTAAAGAACACACTATTGAGAGCCAGGCAAAAAGATATCTAACTCCCTTGACTAAAAAAAAATAAATCACCGCTGCCTACTTATTAGAAATGGAGTCTTAGGAGTCTGTTTTTGATCTCTTGCCTTTTTGTTTCCTTCGTCATATAAAATCAGATATCTGACATTCATCCTAAGGGTAGCCCATTCATCCATTCAACTGATGGGCTATTAAGCATCAACAATGTATTAGAGTGTAGGATATAATAATGACCATGACAAAGCCTCCTCTACACACAGAGTGTTCCGTTCTTATTAAAAACACAGCAAACTATTGGTTAGGGAAGATTCCCAAATTTATGCTTCTTACATTAAAAACTACTGTCGGACCTTAAACTGCTCTGCCTCTACACTCCATCCCAAAGAAATTAGAACAGGTGGTGGTAATTAGGCATCCAGATTTATTAAAAATTCCTGCAGGTGATTTAATGAGCAAAGTGTGGAACCTATTTTACTCGAGCCAGACTCCTGCCTCTGCCTACGCCTGTCTGTTCCCACAGTCCTACAGAGCACCACCACCTTCATCTACTCAAACCAGAGACGGAGAAACCAGGCACAGGGGGTATTTAAATTAGCAACTCAAAAGAGAACATTGATTAAAAAAACTAATCCGTATTAATCCTTACTGATTTACATAGATGTGTTTGATTTTCTTATTCACAAAACCATAAACCTTCCTTACTCATGCACATTTTGTGAAAGTAGGTGGTCTTGCATGAGGCAGCTTCAGACAACTAAATTTTCTGGAAACATACTGTTTCTTTAAAGATTTAAAAGGATTGCAGATTAGCACCATGAACCATTAAATTAGAGGCCCTTTTCTTCCCAGTTTCTTGGGTCATTGAGGAGACGTTAATCCCAACTGGGGACCTGAGTCTATGTGTGGAGAATAAAATGGGACAATTTAAGAGACTGCCTATCTTAACTACTTTTCACCATTACAAGTGCATCACATTGTAACCGATTTCTCCTTCCGCCAGGCAGCAAAAATTGAAAAGGGGTCTGTTATATCTTCATAGGAAGCATGCAATAAATCTATTCCTCCATGTCCTGAGGAGTCATTGGTCTTTATAATCTTTAGACCATGTGGCTGGTCCAAGCCTTCAATTAACACACAGAGCCGTATATTCCAGGGAAAGGAGATGCACATCTCACCCAATGTTATGCTAATGGATGAATGTGTAAGGGAAAAGAGATTACTTTTTTGTAGTATAAACCAACCTGCAAGAGGATCGTTGTCTTGCATATTTTCTCTATCAGGCTGTTATTGTATCGCCAAAGAGCGCTTGATGATTTCTTCTAAACTCTCTCATCTGCTCTCCTTTCTGCCTTCTCGTGAAAGCCCGAAAGAAGATACACATCTGGAGTCATTTCTCAGGACAACAGGTATCCCTGGAAGAGTGTGCTGAATACAGGATCATTTAAAAACGAAATAGGGGGTGCAGGAAGATGGGTATGGGGACTGAAAAGGAGAGAGAGTTAATTTTAGCAGGCATTAGAGCAATGCACTGAAGGGGAAAACTGCATCCCTCTGTGGAACAGCAGAGCCCCCAAGAGCTCCCCCTGAAATACAAAGTGCATAATGAATTCTTGGACCCTCCTGCTTCATATATATTTTTTCATTTTGTTTTGTTTTGTTTAACGCTGAAGGATCCAAAGGATAAAACTGGTCTGAGTTGAGGGGGGTGGCATAATTCACTCTCTGCAAGAGCCAAAGGACAGGCTGGCATCATATTTTCTTTTTTTGGTGTGGAGTCACAACTGGCAGTGCTCACGACTTGGCTTCTGTCTCTGTACCCTCTAGGGATTATTCATGGATGTATTCTTGGACCCTGTGGGGTGCTAAGGATTGAACTGTGGTTCTGCTGTTTTTCAGAAGGTGAACACCTCTCCTCAATCAGTATTTTTCTTTCTCTCTCTCTTGCTCTCTCTCTCTCTCTGGTTCCCATGGTCATCAGATTTTCAAAAAGGAATATTGCATTCTGTCTCCTCCTCTGCTTGTCAGATGAAAACAGAAATGTCTGTTTATATGTTAGTCCTCTCATCTAAGGTGGACACCTTTGACCTAATTGAAACATTTTCCTTTGGATTATAAAGGGTCCCATGTTCCTTGGGGGCATTGTAGATTTGCAGTACAAGCATTGCAAGGTTGTCATGTATAAAAGATGGAGAGAGAGAGGTAGAGAAGAGGGAGAGAGAAAGAGAAAGAGAAACAGAGACAGAGAGAGGTTGGCCTGCCTTAAAGGCAGGACTGTAGGTGGGGAGGGAAGGAAGAAAAATGGGGATACTGGTGTGGGAAATGCACACACACTGAGAAGGGACGATGGTGTTGTAACACTGTATGATCAAACCCTAATCATAAACAACTTTATAAAAACTTATTTAAAAAGTAAGGAGGCCAGACTTAAAAAAATAAAATAAAAGTCCTATATTATTATCAGTGTAAAACAAATGTAAAATCAATATAAATGAAGGAACATCAACAAAGTCGTATCCCTCATAGAATCCAGCCCTGTTCACATTCTGTAGCTATCCTTCCAGATCTGCAATGTCTAAAGTTAATATGAGATATGTGACTCTTTATGGCAACTCTGTAATAATACAGAATCTGGCCTTTGGGTCCCAGCCCTGGGCGTTAGTGTAGGCATGATTCAGCCCAAGGCCTCTTCCAAGAGTCCTTTAAGTCCTATCATGGAAAAGTCTAGCCTGCCCTGGGGAATCCAATTCTTTCCAAAGAAAAATTCTGTCTCCAGCTTAGAAGGAAGAGCATCTCAGGGAACAGAGAAAGCAGTCAGTTGCAAAGATACTTTCAGGTTGTGGTAAATGGGCCTCTCTGATAAAAAGCCCTGACACCTGAAGTGGGTTTATCTGCTTCTCCTTGCACCGCAGGGTGGGCTTCCTGGAACACATCGCCATATCTTAGTAACGTTCCTCCTCGAAACCCTCATCCTCTTGCCCTTCTCCTGACTTTTCTACTTCTTCTTCCATCTTTGTAGGGATTCTCTCTATCGATATTCAAACATACACCTTCTCTCTCTTCTCTCTTCTATAGAAGAATCTTCTTTTCTGTCCTAGTGATTTTGGCTTCTTTCTATCCAAACTCACCCTCAAAGCCTTTCTAGAGTAAGAGTCAGAACATCCGTTTCATTCATCGGAGGAAGCCCGAACCTTCTACTTGTTCAGTACAGGATCGCAGACACAAGGCTATGAGTGGGGCCAGAGTCCAGAAGTGACTTGAAGTCCTTCCTCGCAATTCCTCTTGCTCCTTCCTTCCTACTCTTTCTCCTTCCCAATGGATAGACATGGAGAATAATGTATGAGGTAAATTAGTCAGAGAGAAAAGGACGATATTAGAATGATTGGATTCATTTGTGGGATACAAAAATATAGTGGAATATTAATATCAAAGAGCTAGGCAAAACATGGATCAGGAGGACTTTGTCAGTGGGTAGAATCTACGCAAGTGTGTAGAGTCAGTAGTTAGGTAAGACAGAAATAAAATATAGTAATTGTTGGAAATGATAATACTAGCTCTAGAACTGAGCATTCACTAAGTAGGCAAAAGGGATATATATGATAACCTCCTAAATATAGTATTGCAAGCCACAAAGTAAGAGAAGGAAGAGAGAGACAGATACAGAGAGAGAGATAGAGAGAGAGAGAGAGAGAGAGAGAGAGAGAGTGAGAGAGAAGAGTAACAGAGAGAGAGAGAGTGTGAAGAGGTAAACAGCCTGCGTTAGAGGCAGTCTGTGGAGAGAGGAGGGAATCAGGTGACACTGGTGGTGGAAAACGGGCACTCATTGAGGGGCGGGGTGCTGGAACACTGTGCAATTGAAACCTAACCATGAAATTCAGCTTTTAATTGTATATCGTATGATGGTATAATAAAAATTTTAAAAGAAAAAAAGTTCACCCCTTGCAAAGAGCTACTGTCCTGCCAGAATAGAGATCTCCTGAAATTTGTCTTCTAGAACAAAGCAGCCTCTGGATATCAATCAGCTCTGCCCCTGCCTGAAGCCTTCCCCACCCAATGTTTGCTTGCTATTAGATCAAACATTGCATGTTCTGTCATCAGGCACATCCTGTGGGGATGCTGAGTCCCTACCCCCAAGGAGTCAGCACCCAGGCAGTGTGCCCTCTCAGGCTCCACTTTACAGACTGATGGAGCTTCATCTACAGTGCCCCAAATTACACCAGTGTCGGGGTTTTGGAATTGAAAACTGGCCCCAGCCCAAATCTAGTCTCTGTATTAAAGCGTACTGGTCTCCCTTGCTCTTCAATGCCTGTAAGTTCTGGTCTCCTCCCAAAACAAGCAGTGTCGTGTTCCAGTTAGACAACACACAACAGCTCACACTTTGGTAGACTAAAATATATACAACGGCCCCACTAAAGAGCTATACTGTTCACCAGCCAAGCTGTGTAATCAGGAGTAGTAGCAATTTTCATTCTAAACATTCTCTTACACTACAGACAGAGTCAGAGAAAAACTATCCAAAGCACGTAACTTGCCAAAATCTAGAACAAATGGAAAAAGATGGAGCCACCCAGCAGAGAGAGAGAGTAGCACAATTCAAAAGAGATCTTCAGACAAACAAGTTGATTGTCCAGTCAACCTCCAACTTGGTAAAAAAAAAAATTTTAAATGAGTTTGATTTCGCTGAGCAGGAAAGATATGGGATCACTGATAGGTCACCGAGCCCATCAGTGGTGTGGTTCAAAGCCCAAATTGCTTAGCCCAAGGACTGAGAGAGGTCAGATGACAGAGCCGGCGAGACCACAGATACACATCTGTCTGAGTGGAAATCCAGCTTGTTCCCTTTGTCTCATGTCAGAAGTTAAGTACCTTAACATCACACTCTAGTCTTGGGAAGGAAATATAACTAAACTAGTATAAATCTGAAGTGAAGGGGAAAATACAAATACATGTGGCAAAATGGTTTGAATTTTATAGCAACTATACTACAGAAACAAAATCATCACAATTTTGTTAGTTCTTTTTCTTGCTTTTATTTTGCAGTGCTAGGATCAAACCCAAGTGATCTATTACTAAGCTAGATCACTGGCCCTAACTTTATGCCATTATTATTTTTATTGTTACAAAAAGCTGTTCATAATTGGGGTTCAGTCATGCAGTGTTCCAATACCCATCTCTCTACCAGTGCACATTTCCCACACTGAGATGATGTCCCCTGTAGTATGCTCCTTGCCACTTACCTCTCCCTAGCCTGACTCCTGTAGCAGGCAACTAGTTTCTTCTCTCTCTATACTTCTGAGTCTTATGGTTTGCAATGATATAGTTTAGAAACCAGCATGCTTTGTGCTTTGCATACAATCAGGAAGCCTCGAGCGCTGGGGCAGGTGCAGATGGGATAGGAGAAAGAATCACTAATGGCAATGATGGTTGTGCCAATCCTCTGGAAGGAGAGGCTGCTGAAAGTGGGGAAAGTACTGGGCCACCCCTAAACCTGGCACTTTACTAGGTGGAATTATTAGGAAGAGTTGGTGTAAACATTGAAACCGGAAGAAAGCACAAAACAGAAACTTTAGTATAAAGGGCTTGCCACCCAGTCAGATCTTCTGTGTTGTGCCCAAGTGTGTGTGTGGCCTCAGACAAATAAAAACTATGAATCTTGATTCCTTCTTATTTAATAAAATTAAAATTAAATGCTCATGCAAGTATTACTTTTAGTTTCTTTCAAAGGTATACCATAATAGTATTATATATTATAATAGTATTATATATGATATATAATATATATTATATATAATATATGTAATATATTATATATAATATATGACATGATATTGAGTAATAGTATTATATATATCATATATATTACTATTATAGTATATATATATATATCTCAGTTAAGTATTCTTCATGGTAGATTCCTGCATCAGCAATTAGGTTGATAAACTCTCTTGACCCAAGTGCACATAAACTATTGTGAGGAAGGAGCAGCTAAGGAAAAGGATCAGAAGGGCTTTTAGACGATATGAAGAAATAAACTGACAGTGGGAGGTGTTCTGCACTATGGGAGAACTAAGAATGTATTTTGAGCTACGAGGAGCAGGAAAAAAGTAGATGTCCTCGCTTCATCTATAAGAAGTCAAATGTGGCCTGAAGAGCAGCTTCCAGTCTTTCAGTATTTGGTCTCTGACATGACTTCAGGAACTAAGCTTCTCCCACTGGCTTTAGCACACCTAGAAAGATGCTTCAGAAACCAGCTAATTCTGCCAAGGAATGAATTATTGAAGAGCTCTAAGACCCAGACCAGAGGTAGGAAAACTGGACCTCACTTTGAGGCTCCAAGCCAGGGCCTGTGTCAAGCGGTTACGGTCACAATGACTTGATAAATATCGTGGCACTCAGCACGCATGTGATTCATTAAGAAGACACTGCACAGCTGAGCACTCACTAAATGCCAATGTAAGACCCCATATGGAGCAGTAATGCTTTGTACCACCTCTAAAGCACAGGTACAGAAAGCTGCAGCCTAAAAAAGAGAAAAATGCCAACCCCGGCCGTAGGCCAGGAAGCAGAAACTAAGTCACTCAACTTGAGGCCATGGAAAGCCGGGAAGGAGATTCACTTTAGAGCCAGGGATCCAGGGGTGAGGGCTTTCATAAAGAGTATCCAGTCCTTCTTTCTTCATGTTCTGCCTGTGTGAGTCACACTCACAGGCCCTTCTTTACTCTAGCTACTTCTGGCAGCAATATAGGGGTAGAGGTAAAGACTGCACAGGCTGCTCTCTCATGCTACTGGTTAGTGAATTGGGTTAGAATCTTCTAAATCTCAAGAACACTAAGTATTCTCATTAGTAAAAATGCAATCATAAAGATAGTGCTTAGAAAGCAATCAGCACAGTACGTAGAAAGTAGTAAACACTCAAAATGTCAGCTGTTATTTTATAGTATCACTTTCCTTCTCTGAATACTTTTTGCTCCTTAAACCAGTAGAGTAAGAAACCACACCTTCATAAAAAATAACCAGTACTGAGACTGAAAAGATAGTGTGCAGGCAGTAAAGGAGATCAAATGTAAGTTCATTGCTCTCACATAGGGCCTCCTGAGACCTTCCAGAAGTGATCCCTGAGCAATAGTGAGCCAACACAGAGTAATCCCTGATCACGGTGAGTGTGGACCACAAACAGTAAACACTATTATTGGTTTAATAAACTACTATGGTCTAGGTGTTTCGAAAGTAAAGAAAAAAGAAGAAAAGAAAAGAAAAAGGAAAAAAGAAAAGAGAAGAAAAGAAAAAGAAAAGAAAAGAAAAAGAAAAGAAAAGAAAAGAAAAGAAAAGAAAGCCTGGTTTTCTATCCTTAGAGGAATCTATAGATAAGTCAGCAGGTATTCTTGTGTGAGTGGAGTAAATTCTTAAATAATTCAAATTTGCTAAGAGTAGCTCCTAAGAGTATGGCTTGTGATTAAAATTCTTTAACTGTATTAGTCCATTTGCGAGAGACAACCATTCTCACATATTCTCTCTAATATAGAGGAAAAGAGGGGGAATAATAAAGTCCTGGCTGCCACTCAGCAGCTCCAGCTTCGCCTCTACTCTGGGCTCACCTGCTGTGGCTCCTCAGCACCCGGCCCTCTCTTCCGATCAAGGCCAGCTACACCGTGTTCCTGTTCCTTCCCCCAGTCCCAGGGATCCTGGGAACGTCCTAGGGGCCAGATATGGGATCCAAAGCATCCCTCTGCTTCCAAGTCTAGTCACGCTTGATTGAAATGTTTTAAATGAAATCTGCTTTCAAGATCTTCACAGCTGTATGTAGACCTGATCATAATTATTCAAACTGCATGGTCCCACCACAGCATTTCACATTTCTTGCCCCCTCAAGATACATTTGGTGATGCAATCATGATGTGTGGTATCATGAGGCTCATCAGTGAATTTTCTCAGTTGAATGAGATGCCCCTATAATAGTACTTCACGCTGCCTGATCGACAGAAACCGAGGCTTCCCTACTGCCTGCTGTCCTGCCTTCATCTTTCCTTCCTCTTACCTTCACTTGTTGTCTTCCCCTGGGCAGGGTAAAATGAGAGGCAGCAGAGGCTTTTTCACAGTATTTGTTGTAATTCCCCATATCTAACAATAGACCGGAATACCATTACGCAAACTGGATTATACCAATGTCATTCAGTGCCAAATGTTCAGTAACCTGACCAGAAATAGTTTTTAACAACACCAGTGTAACTCTTAAACAAAAATGTCTACTTGAATTCAGAACTCGTAGTCGAGTTTGCATTGGGCCAAGGGAGTCAGAGTCCAAAGGCAAAGCAAGTCTGTACCCTTACAACCTCCTTCAACCACTTCAGGCAAGACCTCCATGCCCAGAGATGCTTTCTGTAGGACTGCTAAGGAAAGCTTTGTGGCTGTCTCTAGCTTCCTTTTTCTCACTCAAGTTTAAACTTATGGTGACTTGCCTAGTGTTTCTGCCTCTAAGTCATCAATTCACTACTGAGTTAGGGTACCAGTACCTTCAAAAGAACCTGTGAGTCATCTATGCTTTGTGAAGAGTGGTTACTCTGGAAAATCAGCAAGACTAACATTCTACAACCCAAATCTATTTCATTTCTTATAGCGCTTCTTATGCGCTTCAATCTGGGGATAAGAACCATTATAGTCAGACTTTGTGCGCTGATCCTGAGTATAGAGAGAGACCTCTTGTGCACTCAGTGGCCCATTAAGGCCTACAGAGGAGGGCTGGAAGGGCTGTGGGTAGGAAGTCCCATTCCTATTCATATCTTTTTCGTGGCCACTGTTACTGTTATCAACCCCAATTCCCTTACCTTTCACTTCATAAAGTGTTTGAATCACAGTTTCGAAATGGAACTAAATGTAGGTGAAGATGCAGTGCTGGCGAGAGTGGTCGGGCCCCATTCAACAACTGCCAGACAAGTCCTATTCTAAAGGGTAACAAAGTTGGTATGACTATTCAGTCAGGGCAGAATATCAGAAAGCAGAAGTGTAAATAAGATAGATGGTATTAGCTGAAAGATCTTAGTGCGACAAAGAAGCCACACTGTTGCCCAAAAGAACACCCAGGAAGAAAGTCTGCTCTATCCCGCAGAGGAATCTATAGATAAGTCAGCAGGTATTCTTGTGTGGAGAGGAAATTTGAAGAATCTAAATTTTGCTAAGAGTAGCTCCTAAGAGTATGGCTTGTGTGTTAAACTCTTAACTGTATTAGTCCATTTGGCAGAGTATTAACCATCTCTACATATTCTCTGTGTAGAGGAAAAAAAGGGGGAAAGGGCCTTTACTTTACTTTCTTTATGATTTTTAGATTTTAGTTTGGCCGAATCCTCTAGCACCAAAAGAGGTGTGCCATAACTTAATTCCTAGTGCCAATCCTTGGACTCCAAAAAGATTTGCAATTCTCGTAGCCATTCTTTTCCTAAAATATAACTCTTTTTTGGGGATCAGTGCAAAACCCTTGTAACAACTCAAAATAAGTTTCAATTAAACAGTCCTCTTCCTCAGAATCACTCCAGGAAAGAATACTTTCGAGAGGAGGGAAAAGACAAACTCAACGTGTGTGGAGACCTGGTTTTGAAAATATCTAGAATGAGCATGTGCAAACATGGTCACTGGAAGACAAACTGCCTCAGGTGTAATCATAAACAGCCTAAATAAAAAAAAAGAATTGAAGTTAACAATATGGAAGAAAAGAAGAAAGGATTTATCCAAAAGATTCACTTTATTTAGAAAAGTAGCAGGTAAAGCCCCGTGTAATAAATTAATAGTAAGTAGGTAATAAGATGCAGGCGTAAAAAAGCCTTTGAAAAGCTTGCCAAGTGAGTTGAGTATGATGTGAGCCCTGCGCCATCCTTCATTCATTTGGGAGGCAATCGCAGCCTTTATGCAATTTTGGCAAGAACTGGTAAGTTTGCATAATTGCACTTTAAGTAAATTCTCTCCATTAGCATGAAAATTGTGATCAGTTTTTTTCTCTCAACATAATTAGAAAGCTTCTGAAACTATTCCTATGGAGAGAGACAGAGACAGGGAGCATAGATAGAGAGTTAATATCTACTTTAAAGAGAGACTAGTATTTCATTAAATAAGAAGACTTATTTCATTAAATAAGAAGACTAGTATTTTCATTAAATGTAAGATAGGCCAGAAGCTTAGGTATAGAAAATTTTGAATGACCGCATTACTACCATGTATTTATCTTCCACACAAACCACACACACATAGCATAATAATCTGAAAACTATATCTAACTAGACAGTTTTGTTATACTTATTTTATTTTATTGGGAGGGTCGCAAACCGAAATGTTTAGGGATTACTGTGGCTTTGCACTCTAGAATTACTCCTTGGCGGTTCTTGGGGGACGCTAAGTGGGATGCTGAATTAACCTGACTGGCCACATACAAGCAGGCAATCGAAGCCCCAGTTTTTTTTACACTTTAGGAAAATGAGTCAGAATGTGAACAGTTCCATTATATACTTTCATATGCGCGTGCTAAACAAGTAAAATTATTTTATATTTTTAAAATAAAAAGTCTGCTCTCTTTGGGAGGGAATGTTTTCTACCCTCCAGCTTTTTTGGGTAATAATCCTTTCTTCAAAGCCTTCAGAATTCCTCATTTTTGCTGTGGGAACTAGAAATGAATCTGTAGGGATCCTGCCTAAGGTTGTATATATGAATTGGGAAAGATTTCCTAACACGATCACAGAACCGAGATGATGCTGCATTTCTACCTTGTACTGTGATGCAGACTGTAGCCAGAGAGAATTCGCCCAAGAAATGCAAAAGTTTAGGTATACTTAAGCTGTGGTCATGGCAAAAGCATCTGAACTTTGTCCTTTAGTCTGTGACGGTTGGAGCGGATACTAACCCCCAGCTTCCTACTCTGGTTCTATTAGTAGCTTGGACATTTGGTGTGCAGAGTTAAGTAGAATTTCTTACCATTTTCCTACTTTCAGTACGATGCTGGTGCAGTGAAACAGCTTTTGTTTTGAAGTTTTGTAACACCCAAAGAAATGTGTGATTAAAATGTTAAGTTTCTTGCTTTATTTGAGGACTCATATTTTAGCAGCGGTGTGGCTGAAGGCCAAACACAGTGGATAGTTTGTCGTGGAAAGAGGGAATGGGTCTGAATCTCAGTGCAGGTTGAGTTCTAACCCAGACTGTGTGTATACATTGCATCTTTTTTTTGCTAGAGTTCTGTGCCCTAGCTGTAACTAAACCACTTTTTAGTTTAGTGAAATGACACCAGATCCTCGGGCTGTTCCTATGCTAGGGTCTCAGGAGGCATGCTGTTTATCCAAGATCAAATCTACTACTCTAGATTCAGCAATTGGAATGTAGGAGCTCAAGGGGGCAAGAATGTGTTATGAGCTCAATGTCAAAGCATTGCATCTTTATACTTCTACCTTCCCAAGTCATTTTCAACGGGACTGGAGATAGGCAATTGGATACAAGTATAAATCAGCAGAATTGATTACCACCAGCAACATCTCTACACAACCACCGCCCTGTAATTCATATGTGAGGATACATTTAACATCTATCCTTCACAACTTTCAACTATGCCATGGTGAGTTTTTCAACTCAAGTTACTAAAACCATTTAGTATCTTCCAGTTCTCTGGAAGGTCCCCTTCACCTCCTAATTTCATTCTTTGACCCCTCCTCCCTTCCCTCATTCTTTCCCCTCCCATCCATGTCATACACTGGTCAGAGGTGTATTGTTTCAGAAACAATAATGGAGCCATATCATTTTTCATTTGACATATTCAATACTTCTATTTCCTCCAGGATAATGTCTAAGGTTGAAAGCTAATGTGCTGGCCTTGTGGCTCTCCTTTCTAAAAACTTGCCCCTTCTGGGAAAATTTCCTGTACCCTGTCACCAAATTTCAGTAACCTTAGCTTTTACACACCGAAACAGTTAGTTCCCTCACCATCTTAGGATCCCTTTCTAACTTAAGTCTCTCTTCCTACTCTTTACCTGCCAACATCCTCATCATGAGATATCACTTCTCCAGCTGCCACCCTGACCTTTGTGAAACTTTCTACAGTCTTTAGGGGAACCTCATAGTGTTCCTTCTATCTGATTAATGGCTGCCTTCCCAGCTAGACTACAAACCCTGCAACCAGTCATGAGCCCGGCCCAATTCATTATTATACCCTGGTGCCCAGCAGAGGTCTAAGAAGTGATCCAATTAATATCTTATGTTGACAACATTTCTGATTGATAATGCAAACTTCAAGTTCTCTACTACGTTATACAGTCATTTTAATTAGAAACATGCTTTATTAACTTCTACAAAGAAAAAGAACTTAAGTCTTAGGACTGTGTGTAAATGGAAAGGGTGTGAAATGTGTTATTAAAGCAAAGTACTAAGGAAAATGTTGGAGTTCAATGTATTTTTTAATATAGACTTTCTAAACTGTATGGCAAACTAATAAAGTTATAGGAAAATCAGCTGTACAAGCTATTACCTGTAGGAGACTTTAAGGAATACCACCCTTAACTGAACTGCATGAATCACACTGTTAGAATTTTAGACCCCATATAAAGAAATAATGGAGTAACAGTGTAGAGGATAAGGAATCTGAACACGGTCCCTGAAGTCCTTTACAAGAGGGATTCCTGAGGGCAGAGAGGCAGAATTAAGTCCTGAGACCTGCTGGGTGTGAATCAAAAAATAAAAAAAGAATAAAAAAAAGAATTTTACAAAAATATAAAATCTCATTTTTATATACTTCAAATATATTCTCAAAAACTATACACATATGAAAAGTTTTATTTGAGTAAGAACTAAATGGAATTTCTAAAAATAAATAGCATATAACAATTAAAAAACAAAACTCAGTTATCAGAGTGAATAGCACTGTAGACATAACTAAAGAGAGAAACTGGTTAGCTAGAAAAATAAGTCTCAAGAAATTAGCCAGAATAAATCCCAAAGCAAAAAATATTTTTAATGGGAGTTTGTGAAACATGAAGAATAATAATTGAGATCTCAATGATACATAAGTTAACATTTCAGAGAACTAACAGAAAATATGGTAAAAAAGCACAATTATCAAAATAAATATGAATGAGAACTTTTGGAATTGAGAATAAAATTAATTCCAGATCTAAGTTTACTATCTTCACTGTACAGATAAACTCATGAATGTAAAGATATCATGGTGAACTGCTCAGATATTCCAAAGTCAATGAAATTATCTTGGGTATAGCTGCAAGAGAGAGAGAGTAATGGCAAGTAGGGTGCTGGCTGGCTTACATGTGCTGGCCCATGTTTGATTCTTAGAGTGTTATGGCCTCGAGTACCAACAGGAGTGATCCCGGGCAGAGCAACATCAGCACTGTAGGTATGGCCTCAAAGCAACCAATAAAAAGCCTGCAGAGGGCAAAGATAGGGATAGTGTTGAGTCGTTGCCTTGCACCCCACTGGGCACAGGTTCAAATCTCCAGCACCAGCAGTTGGCCACTATGAGTAGGGTGTACTCACATACTGGTGGAGTTAAGAAGAATTTAAATAGGGCCTCTGGAGGAGGGGAAACTTTGTAGAATAGTCTGAGTACATTGATTATGCCTGCCTTCATGCAGTTGACCTAGGTTTCATCTCTGGCACTACAAATGGTCCCATCAGGAGCACACCCTGGAGTCCTCCCCAGTACTTAATGGCCAAATCTTCTCTCTCTCACATAAAACAAAAGCTTTTAAAGAGCTACAGAAATCACAATGTGCAGAAGAGGGGAGAGAAAGAGAGAGAGAGAGAGAGAGAGAGAGAGAGAACCTTAACTCTATAATTCCAGATGTGAGAAGAAAAATACTTGGGAGGAAATTGATAATGAAAACAGAAAAAGATAGAAAAATGGGAATGGATTTTGAGGAGACATTAAGGAAGAAAAATTGAGGCTCGGCCTGGATTATATATCAGTGTGGTTATAAATGAGTTGTCAGAAAGAAGTCCCAATTTTCTGACTCAGTATAATATAACATGATTTGAGGTTGATGAGAGGGAAATCATAAGTTTGGCTCTGGACATGCTACTACTTCCTGAATTGTTTCAACATGTGAAAACAGATGTAGATCAAGTAAATGATTGCACCAGGAACTGGCCTAGTGAGAGCATGTCTTGCATATATGAACTTGTCTGACCCCAGCAGAGGGAAAACTAAAGTCAAATAATGGAAGTAAATGGTTGTAGGTGCAGTTGTAGAACTCAGTGAAGAGTCATCTGATTTTGGGGGGTTTCTTCCATAGAAGTGGTTGCTGAATCCAATGAGTGTGGCTGTGTTGAATCTATTTACTCGGGAAATAGGAATTTTATGAAAATCTGGGAGCACTTATGACCTCCAAAAGGCAAGAAGTATGAATAAGGATAAAGTTCTGTGGTTGTAGAAAGAAATTGGTTTCTGGGAAAGAGAGGTCAATAACATAAATAGGGATTGTGAATGCGCATTCTGATCATTCACCCATTGTTAACTATAATAGTTCACTATAGCTTTATTTAGATCACTATAGTTCACTATAGTGAATTCATAATAGTTCACTATAATTCACCAAGTTTATCTCAAAATACTTTTTGACTGTGGATTAGTGAGTGTTTCTTCCCCAGCTATGATAAACTGTGCAGGTCTGTCCACACCAAGAATGTCCATATGCCAGCAAAAGCAGACACAATAATGATACTTCTTGGACGTTCAGCATGATTCATTCTGAGAAACAGTCAGCACATAAGTATGCATCTCTGAAATATATATACTCTAATAATTATGAAATCTGCAACAGACAGTAGTAAGTAGTAATAGACTTTAGACCCTAATTTGTTAACAGGTAAGTGGGAAGAAATTCTTAAAGTATAAAAATAAGAAGATAACTGAAAAGTAACCACAGAGTGATATACTTGGAAGAAAATATGTAATCATTTATTAAAAAACTGCCACATAAAATATTATTGGTGGTGTACAAAATAAAAGATTTTTGAAATAGTAATTTTTAAGTTGAACAGATAGTTCAGTGGGCTGGAGAGGAGACCCAGACTGGTTCCCTGTTACTACAGTCCCTCAAGTGCCACCTGCAAGACATCCCCAAGCAACAGCCTGAGCAGCCCATGAGCTTGCAAGCGTTGGATGTGGTCCCAAAACAAAAATTCATTTTCTTGGTAAACTCTTTGAGTTGAAACAATAATGCTTAGCAGGTTGAGAGCTTCATGTAAGAAAAACTAAAAGGATTACCAATTATTGAGGATGCTGAAACTGTATCTAGACTAAAGGAGAGAGTTTGTGTTGCATGTGTCTTATATGACATGAACAAAGATGCATGGGGAAGGAAAGGACTCATGAAACATAAAATTTAATTTAATTATTTTTGTTTTGGGATACTCTGAGGCTACTCCTTGCTCAGTGTTCAGGGGTTACCCTTAAATGGTTCTTAAAAGCTGTAGAACCCAGACCCTATATCCAAAGTGGTTCCAGCCCTTTGAGCTACCTCCTTCCCTGACCACATTTAAAATGTTTTAGTACAGAATTATCAGAATCTACAATACAAAAGTTTTTGTAGTAGCATATGAATCACTCCTTCTGAATCCTTGTCCAGGGTTGTAGGGCCATTAACCCAGGGACTGATAAACCAGTGAGACTGTCACTTCTACCACGCTGCCCAAACCAGGCAGGAAACACCAGTAACGCTTCCTGTAGCAGCTACCACTAAACTCAGCTTCAGTCCATATCCTGTAGGCCAAGCAGCCACCCAGAATCAGCTTGTGTGGCACGTGACACAAAGCCTCTTTGCCATCCTCGCACACCAGCTCACGTGCAAGTGTCTTCAGGTGGCGCCTCCCAAGGACACTACTTACACAATTGATAAAACACACAAAGCAGTCTCAGCAGTCTCCTCCCTTTCCAGATCATCTTTTCCTCCCTTTCACATATATTCAGCCCGCCTGGTTTTTTCCCCCACCCTCTTGAAAGCTTCAAATTCTTTCATTATTTGAGAGGCTGGCTCTTGGCCTCCCCTGAAGGGCCTCTCCTTCCCGTCTCTCAGATGAATGCTTCTTCCCATCCCTTCACATCTCAGTGCTAATGTCACTTCTTCCGCAACTGATAGTATCATTGTGATAAAATCCCCATCGTGGAGAGAGAGACATGAAGACACATGGAGCTGGTGACAGGGATCTTCATCACTCTGCTGAACCACCTCAAACCAAAAGAGGTGGTTGCCGTGCTGTGGGTTGGTCTTGCAACTACTTGATGTGGAGGTTAGTCTTTATGGGAAGCAAGCACAGCTGGCAATGCTCAGGGATTACTTCCTGGCTCTGCACTCCAGAATATTCCTGGAGGTGCCTAGGACTATATGAGATGTCAGGGATGGAACCCCTGGTTGGCTGCATGCAAGGCAAGTGTCCTACTCACTATAATCTCCAGTCCCTGTTCAGATATTTCTTGTCAAGATGCCCCAATATCATAGTAGCTGGAAACATGAAGTCAGGGTATAGTATGTCTGTCTGATTTATACCAATATCCTAGCACTGAATTTGAAACCAAATAGTTATGATTTGAAAATGTTTATTGAATGTTTCAGAATGGAATATTTATTGAATGAATGAGCAAATATTTTGGCAGCAAGCTACATTAAGAGAGTCAATATGAGGAATAGCAGGAGCTAGTTTCTATGACTTCAAAGTACATTTGATCAGAGAGAGCTCATTACTAAGCCCCGTCAATTTTCCATCCATCAAAAACATAACAAGCAGCAGATGTACAATAACTGAGTACATGGGCAAAACAAATCTCTGCTTCAGGGGTAAAGCCCAGTCAATGTCTTTGAGATGACAACAAAGTACATCTAGTTGCCCTAACTCAGTGTGGTATCCCCTTGACAATAATATGATCTGGGTGAATTTTAGCCCTTTGGCAAACTGGACCCTTGATATCCCGTAATGTTCATATCTAGTTAAAGAGCATTTGCAAACACACTTCCCAAGTCTATATATATTTATTCGCAAATTGATTTCTAAGCATAAGTCATTCTCTGAGATCTGTCAACCCTCAGCATTTGACACAAACAACTCCATTTTTCTGCAAAAGCAAGGCTTCTGGGCCATAGCAAGCAAGCTCTTAGACTTCTCAACAAGGAGTTAATAAGAGTGTTAGAAACTGGTTCCTGCTTCAACCTGAAAAAGGAGGAATATCTTTATGTCCTCTGCCTTTCCTTGACTGTATATCCTAGCAGCACAGATTGTCTTGTTCTGCAGAATTAAGCCATTTAAAGGGACAGTGGAAGCAGACAAGACAAGTACAATTCTTGGCTCCGAAACTTAGTACAGACCCACAACAAAGCATTTACCCTGCAGAAATCATTGGGAAACTACTAGTGTTCTGCAATTCTGGCACGGACACGTCACAATGGGGACCCATATGCAGGTGTGGTGAGAAACTGGATTGCCCTCCACAGCCTTGATCCTTTTTGGCAGAGACCTTGATTTGGCTGGCTATTGTGCTTGATGCCAGGCCTGGGGTGAAGGACTGGCTAATTCACCATGCAGTAATTAACTGCAGACTTGCCTCCTCTGGGAGCAGCCCCTGAGCCGCTGATACCGCTGACACTCCTCCCTGAAACGCTCCCCAGACCCTGGCTCCCTGTGCGGTAATCTTCTGGCTTCCTTTCCTGCTCCCTTTAGCTCCTGCTCTCATTCATCTCTCCAATATGCTAGTCTCTGGGGTTTCATCCTGAGTTTTATAGCACTGTTCACCTTGTGCTATAGCTTCAAATACCTCTTTTGACTCAATTTTGTACTAAAAGAGATTCTCCCATATCTCCACCTCCTGAACTCCAACGCCTAACCGCCTACAGGTATTCCACTGGGCTATCATCAATAAACACCTCAAATTTTACATGCTGCAAAACAAACAAGCCATGGCCCTCCTCCCACTCACCCATGATCCTCCACAGTATTCTAATGCAGACCAGCAATATTAAGGAAATGGGCCCAAAAGCTTCCATTATTTGATCAGCTGAAGGCACCCCGCCTCCATCCTCTCCCAACGTTCTCCACTACATCCTGGCATCTGGCCATCTATATTCCCTTGTCTCCCTTCCCCTTCCTTGACTCTCTCACAGATAAAGTCCTCTTGCCTGGGCTACTGCAATAGCTTCACTATTGATTTCCTGCTTCTTTGTCTCTCCTCTTTCTTTCTATTCCATCTTCTCCATACTAAACTCTGCAGCAATCTTTCAAAAACACAATCTAATCATGCCATCCTTTGCTTTTGAACTTCAACAACTACCTATTCTCAAAGTGAGGGGGTTTCCAATTCCTCCTACAAAAACAGAATGCATTTGTTTCTACAGTTTATAGATAATCTCAAAGCACTACTCTAACACCCATAGTTCAAATTGTCTATGAAGTTAACTTTCCTGTCTCTTGGGGAAAGAATTTTGAAATGCCTTTTTTTTTACTCTGATCCAAACGATTAGTCAATAAGACCAAGTTGATCTGTAGGAGAGTGATTATTCTTTTTCAATTTTCCACAGGATGGCAACATGTCCTTAGTCTGGGATATTCAAGAGTTATTTTTCAATCTTTCAACCCACCTCCTGGGTGCATTGTCCCTATTCTCCCCAGGTTCCTCCACGTGTACTTCTCAGCAGTAGCCTCTCTGCCCTCCAGAAACATGACACTTTCTTGGGTGGATTATATAGATAGAACTATGAATGGCTATCAGACCTTCTCTCACCAATGTTCAGCAAACTGGTCTACAGTTTTGTTCTGCTTTTCTGGGTATCACTCTCTCTTTTGCCAAATGAATATAATCATACCTGTTCTCTAAGGATTGCTGTATTGAGTGAGGTATATAAAAGTGATGTAGGCCAACACAAGAGCAACTGTGCAAAACATAAAGGTGGATGGTAGAGAGTTAGCGGAAGATCATCATCGCCACACCTTGCTCCTCTCTACCTGTAATCCGATTTGATTTTTTTCTTCCTATGGTGGCTTAACTCCTTACTCCATGTCTGGTATAAAAATCTCACCTTCTGAGAAGAATCACCAATCATGCCAAAGTGACTGGATTCAAACATGCACGCCTCCTTCTGAGGAACCCAGCATGTGCAGGTCCTAACACCTCACCTACTGCTAATCCAGTAACCTCTATTTTGTTGTTGGTTCATCTTACTATCAAACCTTAATGCACATATTAAAATTGTAGTAAGAGTTTATTAATATTTTCTCACACAAAGGAAAAAGGTCAGGAAAATAGTGTAAAATATACGTAAATAATTTCCTCATATTCAAATAATACTTACTTAACAGTTTACAAAGTAGCTTTTGCATGTGTGTGGGTGAAGCAGACTGTTAGCTTCTGTGCACTAAAGCAACCTGCGAAGTGGAGAGTAATTAAAGCAAAACTGGTTTTGACAATATCCTTGAGATTGATGAAGCTTCCTTGATGCCAAGTTAATGTTATCATAGGAATGATCTCCATTAACTGCAATTGTGCAGTTTACTTATTTTTACTGTCATCAAAAAGCGTTGTGCATTCAAAACTGAAAACAGAGGCTGGCATGAGGAAGAATGTCGTTAATGATGCAAACAAATTACATGCAGGTGAACAGAAAGAGTAATGATGAGCATTCTGGCCTATGCTTGGTATAAACAGATAATTACATTCACATTATTCATATATAAACAACAAAACAACTTAATGGCAAGTGATTTTGGAGAAAGGGTGCCTGTATTTGTTTTAAAAGGCAGAGGCTTATGTATTCTTTCTAATCTGTATATTAGTTGGGCCATTTGTTTTTTAACTTTATAATCTTACTGCTCAGCCAGAGACCTCAGAGGCTAAACTAGTATATGAATATTTCACCATCATTGAAATTGGAGGATAGTAGGCAAATGAGGCTGCACTAGTAGGGGTAGGCAAAGGTTATGACAAAATTAAAGGCAAAAGAGCACCATCTCATCTTGATGTGCTGAAGATTGTTTGAGGGCAACAATATGTGGCCTGGGCACAGTGAGCCAGACTGGGGTATTCCCCCACAGGTGCTAACTCTGTGCCCTTTGATGCCTCTATTAATGTGTGGTAGTGCGAAAAAGTAATGGAATGTAAAAAATATAGCTGGTCCTTTTCCTGGCATCCAGGGAAGCTAGCCAGAGCAGGGGATGAGCTGGGAGGAGGCTCATGCGCACTGCACCACTGTAATGCTAAATGCATTCATTTCACTCTTTCCTCATTTCAAAGAGTGAGAGCTCACCTAAAGGCCCCCCAGCCAGCATATTTGGCTTTTTCTTTTTACCATCCTGTGAGAGGGCAGGTAAAGTCACAATTGCCTGGAGAGCTTTCGAGAAAAGCTCCTGCTCCAAACCAACATTTTCTCTTACAGAAATCCTTCCAGTAGGGGGGCTGGAGTGTTAGTCAGCAGATAGGGTGTTTGGTTTTGCACATGGGCTTCGACATTCTGGTTCCTCCTCCCGGCATCCAGGAGTAAGGTTCCTCAAGCACCGCCAGGGAGTGTTTCCTGAGTGAAGAGCCAGGAGTAACTCCTGAGCATACTGGGAAGTGACCCAAAAGAAAACAAAAAAAAAAAAAAAAAAAAGAAGAAGATGAAGAAGAACAGAAAAAGAAGTGTAAATCCTTCTTGTTTGTATCGGTCACTGAGTTAGCCTTCCTGCATTGACTGAAGAGGGTAGACTAATGAATCAAGGTCTGCT
The DNA here is from genome assembly GCA_021461705.1 of Cryptotis parvus. NCBI lineage: Eukaryota > Metazoa > Chordata > Mammalia > Eulipotyphla > Soricidae > Cryptotis > Cryptotis parvus. The sequence continues at coordinate 6,741 of JAJIBD010034468.1, read as the reverse complement.
TCTCTGTAAAGCAGGACGAAGCACACCACTTTGGTGAGATACACTTCACTATTCTTTATACAGATGTGGTAGAACACGAGGAAATGGGTTCTGATTGCTCTAAAGTTTTGAATCAGATGAGGTAGAGATGTGAAATGGTGCTCTGCTATTCTCAGCTACTGATCTCTGGAATCTGTCCCTTGGCTTCCCTTCACTGTAAGCTGGGGATATGTTGAAATGCTTTTTGGGATATACCGTGAAGAGTACTACGCAGGCTATTCTTAGGATACATCAGAGAGGTAGTGAAGATCGGCCTCTGGGCTGCTAGTCCGGGAGAGGGGGAAAAGGCGTCAACAAGAGAGCTAATTCATTCTTCTGTACAGGAAGTACGCACATGATCAGTTCAAGGAGGGAAATAAAAAGACAAAGGCGCGAACACTTTTAGGGGAGGAAAAGGAAAGGATCAAGGAGTGCTTTGGAGGGGCAGGGGTTCAACTTGGCTTTCTGGGAATTTTTTAATTTTTTTATTTTTAAAATTACAAAGATATACAATTAAAAAAGTTCATATTTGGGTTTTTTGGTCAAACAGTGTTGCAGCACCATCCCGCACCAGTGCCCCATCTCCACCACCAACGTCCCGGTTCCCTCCCTCCCAGCCCTGCTCCATGGCAGGTTCTTGATTTCTTTCCATTTCTCTCTTTTTCTTTTCCTTCCTCCAGACTAGGGATTTCAGAACATACATTAAAGGGTTGTCATGTGATCTTTTTGCCTCTATTTAATCTCAGTTCTAGGTTGGTATTAGTACCCTGACCAATTGTAGCACACTGTTCCATTTCAGTCTTACTTAGACTCTGGGATCCAGCACGTTTGTGATAATTTCGCACCTTTGGCTGGACCTCCGATATATGTTTCACTTGATCTTGATGATTGGTATCATAATATGTACCTATATATTTATGTTATGTAAGAAAAAATGCAGTCATTCTGTATCTGTCTCTATCTTTACTGGCTGTTTTAGCTCAACGCAATCTTCTCCATGTCCATCCATTTATAGGCAAATTTTGATAACTTCATTTTTCCTAACAGCTGCGTAGTATTCCATTGTGTAGACATACTCAAAAAGCTTCTTTATCCAGTCATCCATTTTAGGAACTTCTGGTTGCTTCCTGACTGGCAGTGAATAAAGCTCTTTGAACATAAAAGTAGGGATTGGTGTTTCCGCTTGCGTATTTTTAGTTTCCCAGAGTAGATTCCCCAGCAGCTTGAAAACTTAAATGGCTGTTAGAAGTAAATAATTGAGCAAAATCTAGAAGATAAGGCTAATAAAGCGATGTCGACAGTTGGGCAGTGCAAAGGCACTTGCTTAGCTGGGAGCTGCAGCAGCAGTAAGTACGCCACGTGATGGAAGCAGATGGGTGTATATATATGGAGGGAGAGGGCAGGAGACCAGAGTCACCACCGAATTTAGTAAAGTCTCAATGAGATATTGCGTGCAATGCTCAGCAGGTAATACAATCCAGGGCAATTACTTATGATGGTAAAAAATTGCACTGTCTGGCAGCATCCATTATCTTGTTCTGTCTGCCTGAGAACCCCGTACGGGTGTTCAGTATCCTTGCTTTACATAGTTAGGAAAGTAGCTTTAAGAAGACAACATCATTTCGGGCCAAGGTCACAAATATTAGTAAATGGTGGAGGTAGCATCTCAAAATGGTTGAGACTCATAAACCCAAGAATCTGCTAGTTCTGGGAGCAGCCTTAGTAATGAGTGCTGACTTCCTTTCTTAAATGGAGCAGTGCAGATGGGTAAAATAAGTGGAATGGGGAATTTTGTGGATGCCACAGTAATCTCAGGAGACTGTCATCACAGAAAGACAAAGGAGGTTTCACAGACAGGCTAAATTAGGTTGGCAACAAGAGCAGAAGGCCTGATCTAAAAGGAGGAGAGAGAAAGGGGGGGGATGGACAGGAGCAAAATCCTTGAGCAAGTGGGCAGCAACAGAAGCAGGTAGATCAAAGAACCAGCAACACAAAGGCAGGCTTGTACTACTGGCCCTTTTAGTCCATGAAGTAATAAAATTCCTTTGCCACCGTGGTAGCCATAAAATTAGATATTTGGTGGAGGGGCTTGTGTGGGTAAATGGGAATAAACTTAACAAAAATAAACTAGTCCTAGATACAGAATGACTGCATTCATTAATGGGATATAAATATATGCCAGTGTTCTTACTAATTGTTAGAAATGGTAATGCCAGACTAGGAACTCAGCAATGTGAATTATGGGTTATGTAGTTAAGGGGATTTACATGATAAACCCTAAAATGTCAGAAGACAATGTGTAAGAGAAGAGAGAGAGAGAGAAGAAGAAGAAGAAGAAGAAGAAGAAGAGGCCAGGGCAACAGTAAAAGGCTAAAGAAGAAGAGGGGAAGAAGAAGAAGAAGAGGAAGAAGAAGAAGAAGAAGAAGAGGAAGAAGAAGAAGAAGAAGAGTAAGCAGAGGGAAGAAGAAGAAGAAGAAGAGGGAGGAAGAAGAAGAAGAAGAAGAAGAAAAGAAGAAGAAGAAGAAGAAGAAGAAGAATATGAAGGTTAAATATAAGAAGAAGAAGAAGAAGAAGAAGAAGAAGTAGAAGAGAAGAAAGAAGAAGAGTAGAAGAAGTAAAGGGTCTGCTATAGAGGCAGGGGGAGAGGTGGGAAGGGTGTGGGGAGCACTGATAGTGGTAACAGGGCACTGGTGGAGGGATGGGTAATGAAATAATGCAAGGACAGAAAACTAATCATGAACATCTTTGTAATTGTATGTCTCACAGTGGTACAATAAAATTTAAACTTTAAAAAAAAATATACAGTCTTCTCAAGAACTTATTTCCTGCTTCTTAAAAAATAAAACAGAGTGAGTTAGCGGATAGCCTAGTGGTAGGAAGCGCTTGCTTCCGCACGCCGCTGGCCCATGCCAGCCCAGGTTTCATCCCCTCGGCATCCCATATAGTCCTCACGAGCACCGCGCTTGGTGAGTAATTCCTGAGTGCAGAGCCAGGAAAACCCCTGAGGCATCGCCGTGGGTGGACCCAAAAAGCAATAAATAAGTAAATAAATAAATAAATAAATAAATAGTAAAAAGTGTTAAGGAGAGTAACAGAATAGTCACATTTTAGTGATGGCGCCAGGAGCAATAGTCTGTAAGGTACAGTGCCTTGCCTTGAATGTGTCTGATGTGTGTTCAAACCCCAAAGCACAACGGGCAGTGCCCTGAGCCTGTCAGAAGTGACCCTTGAGGACAGAGCCAAGAGCAGCCTCCTGAACACGCTTGGGGTGGCTCAAAAAATTAATATTCTTGAAATGAATCAAGACATTGGACTTTCCTCTTTCTTAACCTAATCCAGGCTTTCTGAAACAGCAATCAGCTTAAGTATCCCCTAGGTGAAACAGAACCGGAAATCCGAAGCAAAGAGAGGTTTAGATCCTCCTCATGAAACTACATTTGTTATAGATAGGAAACGTGATTTTTTCAAGGGTATCTGTCCAGTGAGAAGTTACCATCCTTGAGCCAGCAGAAATTGGTTTGCTGTGTACATAACTACCAGCTACACAGCCTCCTCCTCCTAGGAAGATAGATTTGGAGTAAAAAGGAATAGGATGAGTGGGCACAACCCCATTGCAGCATTGTGCCTGGATTTCTGAATATCATGGAAGTGCTGCAGTCCTATTTCCATGAGCCAGCCAGCAGGAAAGAAACCGATGGGTGTCCATCCTGGGGATAAACATGGGCTGCTCCAGACCATGTGGAATCTACAATTCAAAACTTTGGGGACAAAGCCCAGCTGGTTGTCCGGACGTCGTGGATAAAAGGCCCTTACAAGGAATTTCTGTGAAAAACTGCCAATATTTAGAAGATAATCACTTCATCTCTTTTTTGAACATTCTCCCCACGGAAGTGCCTCCAGGGTTTATGGCTGAAGCCATTCTAGAAAAGCCTTCCAGCTTAAAAGAACAGCATTTAGTGACTCCCTGGCATCCTGTCAACACATTCTACAATTTAGAAATTTCTCATGTGGGTTCCAGCTCTTCCTCTCTAAGACAGAAGCTTGAACCTTCTCTGCCAGCCTCTGTGGCAGCTTATGCTTAGAGAGCATCCACCACAGACCTAGAGGCTAGTGATACCATATGATGAAATAGCTAAGTATGCTAGAAAATCTTAACAAAAATATCCAAAAAATCCAATCTTTTCTTGAATCATTTCTCCCATTTCCCCTGCAACTGCACTGCATATTGATACAGGAAAATCCCTAGTGACTGCAAATGTTCGCAGAATGTGGAGAGTAGAAAATGGCAAGGGAACAATCATTAATGGGAGCTAGACTAGCTGCAAAAAGTACAAAAGGAATAAAAGCCAGGAAACACAATACCAGACCCAATTTGCCATTTAAGCCCTGAAAGCAATGAATTATAGACAGGATTTCCAACCAGCTGGCTTTGGGAAACTTCTTAGCACCGGAACTTCCTACACAATCGAGTTTTATAATGCCCTCAATGGGGGAAATACTACAATGGCTTCCTTATGTCCTGGGTTACACAGAAGAGCAAGTCCTTTAAGTAAAAGACTCTCGAAAGTTTGAATGATGACATTTGAGATCTGCCTTCTGTAGTTAATGAAGGTCTTTTAAGACCCTTTTTGAAAGTCAGCATCATTTCTTGAATAGCAGGACTAAGATTGTTAGGCCTTGGACCCTTAAAGCCTTCTCTTTGGACCACAATGTACTTTCGTATTCTAAATACAACTACCTAAAGGCATTTTATCAGTATTAATGATGTTCAACTGAATGTTAAATAGTGTTTCACATTGCTGCACACACAGATACAGCAAGGAGTAACAAATAATAGACAGGTCTAGCAGTCAAAAGTCACTGAATTTGGGCACTGATTTTACATAGAATGAAAAAGTTGAGGTTCTGCAAGATGGCATCCTTTAGTGGTGATTTTGGAAGGTTTCTGTTGCTCTAGTGGAGGTAAGAGACTAAGAAGAAAAAGCAAGAGAGACAGGACAAGAAATCAGATAGGAAATAAAGGAAGAAGTAAAGTGGAGAGATGTAGCACGTAAGAAGGAAAAAGTGTGAGGAGGGGAGTAATTGAACAAACCAAAAAGAAAATCTGGATCAGAAAAATATAAAAAATTAAAAAATTAAAAATTCAGTTTTTACTTGATAAGGTAAAAACATCTATAAAAAATAATCTCTGGGCCTAGGGGCCAAAGAGCTTGGAAGAGGCAGGTAAGGGAAGTGCTCTTACACCAAACCAACCTAGGTTCACATTCGGCAGTACATATATAAGCCTCAGTCCCCGATCTTCCACTCCGCAGGGGTGATCCGCGGAGCACAGAAACTGAGTAAGCCTTGAGCAAAGCCAGATGTGGTTCTAAAAGTGTTAAAACAAATACCTTGCCTGGAAAATATGAAATTGCAATGACTTTAACTCATCCAAAACTTCAAATATAGAAAACCTGCAGTTACTTCCTGCTGGTTTCCTAAATAATTTAATACTTATCCTCTACACCTAGAAAATCACCCTTATGATTGCAAAGGGCAGCCCTGCTTTGACTGACAAATTGGAAGAACTCCAAACAGACACCTGTATTTAAGAAAATGCTCCAAAGAGGGCTTGGAAACAATAGAACCTCGATTAAGAAAAATTCTTGTACATGGTCAATCCAGCTTTAATTCTGGTATCCCATACAGGTCCCCTTAAGCCCTGCCAGGAGTGATTCATGAGTATAGAGCCAGGAGCAACTCCTCGTGAGCACCATATGATATGATCCTTAGACTCTGAAAACAACAAAAACATAATCCTTATGTAGATGAGTTTTGTGTCATGTCTAGTAATAATATAAATCTTTTATATTCATTACCTAAAATCTCAAAAATGTATTAGGAGAATAAAAAATACTGGTCTATTTTTGTAGATAATCTCGTGAGTATAGAGATTTTCATAGTCCATTAATATTCATAATCAGGAATAGATTATCAGAGACTCTAAATTTAGATTAATCTTCCACTAAACACCCATGACTCCCAGAGGTGTACTCGTAACTGCAACTCCATAGTCTGCATATCTGTTCCCATGACCACTGGTTGTAAAGACAAAGCAAGAAACCCGAGAGGCCTGAAGCTCATAGAATAGGAACATAAGGCTGTTACTAGCTTCCACATGAGAAAATTGGTTCTGGGGCTGGAGCAGTAAATGTAGTGGGCAGTGGGTGAAATAGACACAGGCATGGTAGGATCTGGGTTGATCCTGGCACCTATAAGGTCTCTTTGAGCCTTGTCAGGAGCGACACACCTGGAGCACACAAGACAGAAGTAATCCTCGAGGGGTTGTGTGTGGCCTAAAAAACAAAAGAAAAGAAAAATTTGTTCTGAAAGCAAGCAAAAGGGACATGGAGGGTTGTGTAGGGAAGAAAGAGAACTCAAAAACTGATATGAGAGGTGGTCCTGGGTGGTAGAGTTAATTACTTATGTGGGTAATTATTGTCTCCAATGATTTAGAATATTTGAATCTGAGTTCAGTGAAGGGAAACAAATTCCACTCATAAAGATTTTTTTGTAATAGCAATAGAAATGATTATTCCCCCTCAGGTAGTTTGAGTGCATATTCTTAATATGTTTTGATAGAGCCACCAGCTTGAGCAGCATTTTCTGTAAGCTGTTTCTGTATTTTGCTGGAGGTGGGCCTTTCAGGAGCCTGGGAGCTACTCAAGTATTTTTAGCCATTTG